>OY986059.1:171364-403798 GCA_963920205.1 Stenodema calcarata
CCAAAATCTTGTGTAATGTCCAAATCCAGAAGATAGAAATGCTCCTTCTTAAGCTGCTCCAATAGCTGTGGTAATTCTTCCAGTAAAGTCTCGACCGCAACGTCAGCCAGCTCCACTTTGTATGGTACTCCAACGGGAACTTTATACTTTCGCTTAATTTCCTCCAATCTTCTTGTCCGATAATTTGCACAATTTTTTCCGACATAGTGCACCCACTCTCCAGCAGATAAGGCAGCTTTGCCTTAACTCCATGTTTAGCGGATACAAAATTGGAAAATTTACCTCTTAGGTAAAGATTAAATGCGCCGCATATTTCTTTTTTAACAATAAATCGTCGCTTATCCATTTGCTCGCACTCGTCTAAGCCACAAACCTTTACAAGCATAATATTGTCACAAAACATATCCGTTATAGGCACAAGGTTAGAGTCACTTCGCGCTAGTAGATGTTCTCCAGCAGTATAATTAACATTTCCAATATCCGTAGCCAGGTTGTTGTCACAAAGATTTTCTGTTAGTAACCACAATCCAAATCTTTCGTTAGTCGGTTTAATTTTATTACCGAAAAGTTGCGGTATACTGTAACCTTTTGAGGAGGACATGTTGACTGCTTCGCGAAAACGAATAAACTGAGCGAGATTGTTGTCAGTCGTCAGTAGTATATGTATAATGTTGCACATGCGCGATGAGTGATCGACAAAGAGGAGTGGGGGTCGCTGAAATTGCATCGCCGATAAAAGGAGGATAAAATGGGCCTTCTACCGGCCTATGCGTAGGGGGTAGGCATAGGTCTACGCATAGGCCGGTAGAAGGAGCATTTCTATCTTCTGGATTTGGACATTACACAAGATTTTGCAGGAATTTTCAACAAAGAGGAAATGACCACTTATTTAACCGACAACTTCAACTTTTGCGTCCAGGGAGAGTACAAGGAAAACTCCAATGTAATTGTAGATAACAACAAAACTGTTGGTATAGATTGTTTGACTTGGATAAATACTAATGCAAGAGTTAAAATCTATAATAAGTTTATATGCCAAATAACTTCTCCGGGTGTTAACAAGCAGCTTGGTAACCACATTGTCGATTTTATCGCTTGCCCAGATCATCGATTAAGGGAAACTTTTACTTCCAACTTAGCGAAAACTCATGGTATTACAAGATTGGAGGCAACAATTTATAATTATAACATTGGAAGTTACTCTAACCAACACCATTTTGATCCAGTTAAAGATTGCAAGTCGATACTAAACTCTAGTAAAATGTATTTCCAAAATGCACCAATATATTCGGTATCTATACCTAAAATGTGGACAAAGTTGTCAGATACTTTACAGAATAGTGTTTGCCTTGTGTACAAGAATCTTTTGCAGTATGTTTATTGGGGAAATGGACACACCAAAAAACTGACTGGGGTGCAAATAAATTTACCAAATGATTCGAAGTCTCGTAGTAAAATAATTTCTTACGTTATCTCTGCATATGGCTTTAACTGTTTACCAATCAATTACGTGGAAATCGTGGAGGACACGGACAATAAAGATGTTGTTAAATTTATCCAAAAGTGTTATATTAAATGTGGCGAGACGTTTTTCTCTAAATCACACACGCCTTTCTCAACCATCTGCAAAGAGATAAACCTAGAAGAGCTTGGGCTTGTATCGTCAACTAATTTGGTTCCTCAAATTCTACGGAAAAGAACTAATGTAACTAATACACTTGCTCCGTGTCAAGTTAAAGAGATAGAACCACTCCGTCGAATTAGTGTATTGTCTGCTAAAAAACGTAAACTAGAGATGGAAGAAATTGACATAAAACGAAGAAGGCTAGAATTTTCAAATGAGAAGGAAGCTTTTAAAAAACAGCACCAACACTTGCAACAATTTGAACATGAAATAGCAGAGTTGAGAGAGCACCTTGTGCCCTATTTTGGCTCGCACTGGACAAATTTTGACACTAGTGGGGAGTATACGGGTACTGCATTTGCCGTTAATAATAAAGGAAAATACCCATATGTTGGAATTTTGGCGGAGAAAGAGGGGCCCAAAGGTGTGTATTACATTAAAGGCTTCCACAAAAATGTGTTTATAAATGCAAGCAAATCCAGAGAAGATCTTAAGAAACAAGGATATCTTATAATCCCATACAATGACGATATGGATTTGTTTTGTTTACCAAGAGAAGAACCTATTTGTATTATAAAAACATATGGTTTAACAAGTTACAACGGCCACTCGTTTCCAAAGATAGATAAACTAGAATTTCTTTCTGGAGTCTGGAGAAATTTGGAGAATTCTCTTTTTACCCAAAAAGAAGTCGAACAATTTAATAATATTGCAATGTTGGAAATAAAAGGAAAAGTCAAAGTTGGTCAGTGTCGAAAATTGGAGGAGATAGAGGAAGGGACAGAATTAGTTGTTGTAGCGATTAAAGAGATAATATATAGAAAAAAGACACGTTACATTTTGCAATTCGAGAACCTAGAGTCTTTATATGTGTCAAATTATTGGTTGGAAAGAGAATTGGAAGTCTCTAATATAGATTTAAATTATAAGATAAAAATAAAATTTGACGTTCTAAAACATACACCTATTAGACATAAAGAAAGAGTTGTATTTTGTGTATAAACTATATATATTAATTAAATATATTTGTGTAATATAAAAAGTGCGTTATTTGTTATAGAACCCGAATCCTGATCCCTTTAGATATAGGTACATACCATTAAGATTTTGTTTAATTAAATTAATCGTTTTCTAATTAATTAAATATAACGAGATAAGTAATGCCTGCTGTGGAGCGGCGGAGACAAGCGCCGGGGGGAGGGAGTGGGGGTCGCTGAAATTGCATCGCCGAGAGCAACGCAAGGCGATTTCTTACCTATATGAAGTTGTCGGTTAAATAAGTGGTCATTTCCTCTTTGTTGAAAATTCCTGCAAAATCTTGTGTAATGTCCAAATCCAGAAGATAGAAATGCTCCTTCTTAAGCTGCTCCAATAGCTGTGGTAATTCTTCCAGTAAAGTCTCGACCGCAACGTCAGCCAGCTCCACTTTGTATGGTACTCCAACGGGAACTTTATACTTTCGCTTAATTTCCTCCAAATCTTCTTGTCCGATAATTTGCACAATTTTTTCCGACATAGTGCACCCACTCTCCAGCAGATAAGGCAGCTTTGCCTTAACTCCATGTTTAGCGGATACAAAATTGGAAAATTTACCTCTTAGGTAAAGATTAAATGCGCCGCATATTTCTTTTTTAACAATAAATCGTCGCTTATCCATTTGCTCGCACTCGTCTAAGCCACAAACCTTTACAAGCATAATATTGTCACAAAACATATCCGTTATAGGCACAAGGTTAGAGTCACTTCGCGCTAGTAGATGTTCTCCAGCAGTATAATTAACATTTCCAATATCCGTAGCCAGGTTGTTGTCACAAAGATTTTCTGTTAGTAACCACAATCCAAATCTTTCGTTAGTCGGTTTAATTTTATTACCGAAAAGTTGCGGTATACTGTAACCTTTTGAGGAGGACATGTTGACTGCTTCGCGAAAACGAATAAACTGAGCGAGATTGTTGTCAGTCGTCAGTAGTATATGTATAATGTTGCACATGCGCGATGCACGTATTTAGAATCATTTGGAGGTTTCAAAATAAAACCACTGGGAAAAATTGACATAACAGTTAGGCATAAATCCTCTTGTGGTGTGATACTCCGGTATTTGAATCATATGTTTCCCTAACAACTGGTAGGGATGGGCATAACGGTTATTTTCGAGAAACGTAAAATAACGTTCGTTATATTAAAATAACTGTAAAAAAAACTAGTTACAAAAAAACTAGTTTCTTTTCTTCTGAATGAAAAACGGGTGGAACAAATGAAAAACAGCAGGTGAAACAGTTATTTAATAACGTTCGTTATAATAACTGTCAAAAAAACTAGTTTTTTCGACAGTTATTTAATAACGTTCGTTATAATAACTGTCGAAAAAACTAGTTTTTTTTTGCCGTTTTTTCAACTAGTTTTTTTGCCGTTTTTTCAACTAGTTTTTTTGCCGTTTTTTCAACTAGTTTTTTTTGCCGTTTTTTCAACTAGTTTTTTTTGCCGTTTTTTCAACTAGTTTTTTTTTCAAACTAAGAAACAGTTATGACGTTTTTTTCAAACTAGTTACTTTAAACTAGTTTCTCGTTTCTTCTCCCATCCCAAAAAAAAACTAGTTTCTTGTTTCTTGACCCGTCACTATTATTAACGGTTACTTGACCCGTTTCTTTTCTTGTTTCTTGACCCGTTATTAACGGTTACTTTCGAAAAACGTAAAATAACGTTCGTTATATAAAACAAACTGTCGAAAAAACTAGTTTCATTTCTTCTTAATGAAAAACGGGTGAAACAGCAGGTGTTCTAATATGTTGTTAGTAGTTAGTAACTACTAGTTACAAAGAAAACGAAAAACTGTATTTTTCAACTGTAATAGGAAAAACGAAAACTTTGTCGGCGCATTTGTTCGTGGTTTGTTCCGAGTCATATTTACCTAATAATCAACTACTTATGCTTCGGAACAAACCACGAATAACGAATGTGATGACAAAGTTTTCGATAGTTCAATTCAAAAACTAACACCTACCTACTTTTGCCGTTTTTTTGTAACTAGTTTCTTTCAAATTGAGAAACGGTCATAACGGTTATTTTTTTCAAACTAGTTTTTTAAACTAGTTTCTCGTTTCTCGACCCATCCCTAACAACTGGTGACAAACATTATTTCTGAATTCCTTTTATATCAATTAATTATTCCTGTTAATGAGATGCAGATTTTAGTTGAATAAAGCCTAAGTTTGAGGCGATTCTATTACAATTTATTCAACTAAAATCATAATGGAAAACGCGCTTAAACCACGTCGTTTTGAGACACTCCCGGATGGTCCGTCGGCCGGTAAAGAATGGGCTCACTGGCATGCGACTTTTGAAAATTATCTGGAAGAGGCCGAAGTAGCAGAAGAAAAGAAGATGAAGGTATTGGTAAATTTTCTGTCTTATTCAATATTCGAGTACATCTCCGAGTGCCCGAATTACGCTACAGCTATCAGAACGCTCAATGGTATCTATATAAAACCAAAAAATGAAGTATTCGCTAGGTTCCGACTCCTCTCACGAAAGCAGCAATCAAACGAATCCATAGACCAATACATAGAAACACTTAAACTACTAAGTAAGGATTGCAACTTTAAAGAGGTCTCTGCTGAAACAAACCGTGATGACATGATTCGGGACGCCTTCATAGGTGGTCTCTGGTCTCCTGAAATACGCAAGCGACTCTTGGAAAATGTCACCTTGCCACTAACGAACGCAGTCGACACAGCCCGGGCCATTGAGTCAAGCAACAGACATGCCCAGTTTTATAACACCTCTGTACCATCTACGGCCTCTGTAAGCTCAGAACTGAACACCTCCCCAGGCCAGGATGTTGTCATGGCCTTACGCAAGCCACCACCACATAAGAAGCAAGAATCCTGCTGGTTCTGCGGTGGTACGAGACATCCTCGCACGGAATGTCCGGTTAGGGAGGCCGTATGCAGAACATGTCTTAGAAAGGGGCATTTCGCAGTAGTTTGTCAATCCAAAACCAGACGAAATTCCACTTCCGCCTTTGTTACCGATAATACCAACACTGCCGCCACTCTAATTGCCGCAAGTCCAGGCCTTCTAGGTAAAACTGTGGTTAAGGTGACCATCGAAAACGGAATAGAAGCAAACTGTTTACTAGATACTGGGAGTTCTAGTAGCTATATCAATGAAAGCTTTGTTTGCTCCCATAATCTACCCATCAAACCCGAACGCAGCACAGTCTCAATGGCTTCAACAGCATATTCTGCTACAATTACCGGATACATCGTGACGAATCTCAGGCTAAATGATCACTTCTATGCTAACTTGAAACTCTCAGTGATGAAAAATCTATGCGCTGACGTCCTTTTAGGTCACGATATTTTTAGAGAACATTCAGATCTTATTGTGTCTTTCGGTGGATCAAAACCTCCTTTGACCATTTGCAGTGTAGCGCAAGCAAATATAGAACCAGTACGTCTATTTACGAACCTCAGAAAGGATATCCAGCCGATCGCCACGAAATCCAGACGTCACAATGAAAGGGACGCAAAATTCATACAAAAGGAAGTAGAAACTTTACTCGCTGATGGTATAATTGAGGAAAGCCAATCTCCGTGGCGTGCCCAGGTGCTTGTCGTCGAGAACGAAAATCATAAACGAAGAATGGTTATAGATTATTCACAAACAATTAATAAATTCACTCTTTTAGACGCCTACCCAGTTCCTAATATTGACGAAATGGTATCAAAAATCGCCCAAAATTCAGTTTTTAGCACATTGGATCTGAAAAGTGCTTATCATCAGGTTCCCATTCACGAAGATGACCGTGCCTACACCGCATTCGAAGCTGGTGGATCATTATACGAGTTTCGTGTGATAGCTTTTGGTCTGACGAACGGAGTAGCCGGATTCCAACGTTTCATCAATAAAATAATCAAAGAGGAAAACTTAACTGGCGTCTATGCTTACGTAGATGATGTGACAGTGTGCGGTAAGACTCAAGAAGATCATGACGTGAATCTGCAGAAGTTCCTGTCTGCTATAGGTAAATACGGGATAACCCTCAACAAGGACAAATGCAAATACTCATTAAATACCGTTACAATACTAGGCCATCTCATATCGAACCATACCATTCGTCCTGATCCTGAACGCATGAAATCGCTCTTATCATTTCCGCCCCCAGCCGACAGCAAATCCCTACAACGCGTTTTGGGTATGTTCGCCCACTATTCGAAATGGATTCCAAAATTTTCTGCAAAAATTCGTGCCTTAACGGGGTGTAAATGTTTTCCGCTATCTACCGAAGCCATGAGCCGCTTCAATCAGCTCAAAAGGGATATTGCTGATGCAGCCATCACAACTCTTGAAGAAGATGTCCCTCTTCAAGTAGAAACAGATGCCTCCGACCATGCTATTGCAGCGACTCTTTCTCAAAACCATAGACCAGTGGCGTTCTTTTCCCGAACACTCTCCTCTTGTGAGAGAAAACATTCTGCAATTGAGAAAGAGGCATGTGCAATTGTCGAGTGCCTGAGGAAGTGGAAACATTTCCTCATGGGCAGGCATTTCACTGTTGTGACGGATCAGGAGGCCCTGTCATTTATATTCAACCTCAATCACACAAGCAAAATAAAAAACGACAAGATATTGCGTTGGCGCTTGGATCTCTCTGCATTCAGCTTCGACATAGTGTATCGACCTGGAAAGAAAAACGTCGTTGCAGATGCACTATCAAGAACCTGTGGGGCTATAAGCAGTGAATCGTTGTATTCTATGCATGATGCACTGTGCCATCCTGGTGTGACAAGAATAGCCCACTGGGTGAAAAGTCGTAACATCCCTTACAGCATAGAAGAAATTCGAAAAATGACAGCTGCCTGCCCTATCTGTGCCGAAATTAAGCCTCGCTTTTACAGGAAGAAGCCAGGAATACTGATAAAAGCAACAAAACCTTTTGAGCGGCTGAGTGTTGATTTCAAAGGGCCCCTACCATCAGCAACTGGACGCCCTTATCTATTAACAATCGTGGACGAATATTCCCGTTTTCCTTTCGGATTCCCGTGCAAAGACCTCAGCTCATCAACTGTCATCAAATGCTTTGTAGAGCTATTCACCATATTTGGATTACCGGCCTATGTTCATTCTGACCGTGGTACCGCATTTATGTCTCGTGAGGTAGTCACATTCCTCCATTCCCGAGGCACCGCCACAAGTCACTCCACACCATACAACCCGCAAGCCAACGGTCAAGTTGAGAAGTACAACGATATTGTCTGGAGAGCAATCTCGCTGGCCCTCAAAAGCCGAGGATTAAGAACGACCCAATGGGAACTGGTCCTACAGGAAGCTCTACACTCTGTTAGATCGTTGTTGTGTACAGCTACGAATTCAACTCCCCACGAAAGGATGTTCCACCACCATCGCCGCTCAACCTTTGGTTGTGCTTTGCCAAACTGGTTGAGTGAACCCGGAATAGTGCTCCTGAAGAAACATAACCAAGCTTCCAAATACGATCCTCAGGTAGAGGAAGTTGAACTTCTCGAAGCAAATCCCGAATATGCCTTTATCCGTCATCCTTCTGGAAGAGAGGATACCGTGCCACTAAAACATCTGGCCCCTCGAGGTGACGCAAATCTCGGTGGTCCGAGCACTCCTCCAGATTGCCCAGACACCGATAACCCCCCTCCAGTCCAACCCACAAGCCCATCACTTCAAATGCCTGGATTTGCACTAGACACCTCAAACCCGATCAGCGAACAAGCATTTGATCAAACTCCTTCGCTACATCCAACCACCTCTCATCGACCGTCGAGGGATCGCCGTCCGCCTACGTACCTGAAAGACTATGTGACCAATTTCTAGAGGGAGGAGAATGTGGTGTGATACTCCGGTATTTGAATCATATGTTTCCCTAACAACTGGTGACAAACATTATTTCTGAATTCCTTTTATATCAATTAATTATTCCTGTTAATGAGATGCAGATTTTAGTTGAATAAAGCCTAAGTTTGAGGCGATTCTATTACAATTTATTCAACTAAAATCATAATGGAAAACGCGCTTAAACCACGTCGTTTTGAGACACTCCCGGATGGTCCGTCGGCCGGTAAAGAATGGGCTCACTGGCATGCGACTTTTGAAAATTATCTGGAAGAGGCCGAAGTAGCAGAAGAAAAGAAGATGAAGGTATTGGTAAATTTTCTGTCTTATTCAATATTCGAGTACATCTCCGAGTGCCCGAATTACGCTACAGCTATCAGAACGCTCAATGGTATCTATATAAAACCAAAAAATGAAGTATTCGCTAGGTTCCGACTCCTCTCACGAAAGCAGCAATCAAACGAATCCATAGACCAATACATAGAAACACTTAAACTACTAAGTAAGGATTGCAACTTTAAAGAGGTCTCTGCTGAAACAAACCGTGATGACATGATTCGGGACGCCTTCATAGGTGGTCTCTGGTCTCCTGAAATACGCAAGCGACTCTTGGAAAATGTCACCTTGCCACTAACGAACGCAGTCGACACAGCCCGGGCCATTGAGTCAAGCAACAGACATGCCCAGTTTTATAACACCTCTGTACCATCTACGGCCTCTGTAAGCTCAGAACTGAACACCTCCCCAGGCCAGGATGTTGTCATGGCCTTACGCAAGCCACCACCACATAAGAAGCAAGAATCCTGCTGGTTCTGCGGTGGTACGAGACATCCTCGCACGGAATGTCCGGTTAGGGAGGCCGTATGCAGAACATGTCTTAGAAAGGGGCATTTCGCAGTAGTTTGTCAATCCAAAACCAGACGAAATTCCACTTCCGCCTTTGTTACCGATAATACCAACACTGCCGCCACTCTAATTGCCGCAAGTCCAGGCCTTCTAGGTAAAACTGTGGTTAAGGTGACCATCGAAAACGGAATAGAAGCAAACTGTTTACTAGATACTGGGAGTTCTAGTAGCTATATCAATGAAAGCTTTGTTTGCTCCCATAATCTACCCATCAAACCCGAACGCAGCACAGTCTCAATGGCTTCAACAGCATATTCTGCTACAATTACCGGATACATCGTGACGAATCTCAGGCTAAATGATCACTTCTATGCTAACTTGAAACTCTCAGTGATGAAAAATCTATGCGCTGACGTCCTTTTAGGTCACGATATTTTTAGAGAACATTCAGATCTTATTGTGTCTTTCGGTGGATCAAAACCTCCTTTGACCATTTGCAGTGTAGCGCAAGCAAATATAGAACCAGTACGTCTATTTACGAACCTCAGAAAGGATATCCAGCCGATCGCCACGAAATCCAGACGTCACAATGAAAGGGACGCAAAATTCATACAAAAGGAAGTAGAAACTTTACTCGCTGATGGTATAATTGAGGAAAGCCAATCTCCGTGGCGTGCCCAGGTGCTTGTCGTCGAGAACGAAAATCATAAACGAAGAATGGTTATAGATTATTCACAAACAATTAATAAATTCACTCTTTTAGACGCCTACCCAGTTCCTAATATTGACGAAATGGTATCAAAAATCGCCCAAAATTCAGTTTTTAGCACATTGGATCTGAAAAGTGCTTATCATCAGGTTCCCATTCACGAAGATGACCGTGCCTACACCGCATTCGAAGCTGGTGGATCATTATACGAGTTTCGTGTGATAGCTTTTGGTCTGACGAACGGAGTAGCCGGATTCCAACGTTTCATCAATAAAATAATCAAAGAGGAAAACTTAACTGGCGTCTATGCTTACGTAGATGATGTGACAGTGTGCGGTAAGACTCAAGAAGATCATGACGTGAATCTGCAGAAGTTCCTGTCTGCTATAGGTAAATACGGGATAACCCTCAACAAGGACAAATGCAAATACTCATTAAATACCGTTACAATACTAGGCCATCTCATATCGAACCATACCATTCGTCCTGATCCTGAACGCATGAAATCGCTCTTATCATTTCCGCCCCCAGCCGACAGCAAATCCCTACAACGCGTTTTGGGTATGTTCGCCCACTATTCGAAATGGATTCCAAAATTTTCTGCAAAAATTCGTGCCTTAACGGGGTGTAAATGTTTTCCGCTATCTACCGAAGCCATGAGCCGCTTCAATCAGCTCAAAAGGGATATTGCTGATGCAGCCATCACAACTCTTGAAGAAGATGTCCCTCTTCAAGTAGAAACAGATGCCTCCGACCATGCTATTGCAGCGACTCTTTCTCAAAACCATAGACCAGTGGCGTTCTTTTCCCGAACACTCTCCTCTTGTGAGAGAAAACATTCTGCAATTGAGAAAGAGGCATGTGCAATTGTCGAGTGCCTGAGGAAGTGGAAACATTTCCTCATGGGCAGGCATTTCACTGTTGTGACGGATCAGGAGGCCCTGTCATTTATATTCAACCTCAATCACACAAGCAAAATAAAAAACGACAAGATATTGCGTTGGCGCTTGGATCTCTCTGCATTCAGCTTCGACATAGTGTATCGACCTGGAAAGAAAAACGTCGTTGCAGATGCACTATCAAGAACCTGTGGGGCTATAAGCAGTGAATCGTTGTATTCTATGCATGATGCACTGTGCCATCCTGGTGTGACAAGAATAGCCCACTGGGTGAAAAGTCGTAACATCCCTTACAGCATAGAAGAAATTCGAAAAATGACAGCTGCCTGCCCTATCTGTGCCGAAATTAAGCCTCGCTTTTACAGGAAGAAGCCAGGAATACTGATAAAAGCAACAAAACCTTTTGAGCGGCTGAGTGTTGATTTCAAAGGGCCCCTACCATCAGCAACTGGACGCCCTTATCTATTAACAATCGTGGACGAATATTCCCGTTTTCCTTTCGGATTCCCGTGCAAAGACCTCAGCTCATCAACTGTCATCAAATGCTTTGTAGAGCTATTCACCATATTTGGATTACCGGCCTATGTTCATTCTGACCGTGGTACCGCATTTATGTCTCGTGAGGTAGTCACATTCCTCCATTCCCGAGGCACCGCCACAAGTCACTCCACACCATACAACCCGCAAGCCAACGGTCAAGTTGAGAAGTACAACGATATTGTCTGGAGAGCAATCTCGCTGGCCCTCAAAAGCCGAGGATTAAGAACGACCCAATGGGAACTGGTCCTACAGGAAGCTCTACACTCTGTTAGATCGTTGTTGTGTACAGCTACGAATTCAACTCCCCACGAAAGGATGTTCCACCACCATCGCCGCTCAACCTTTGGTTGTGCTTTGCCAAACTGGTTGAGTGAACCCGGAATAGTGCTCCTGAAGAAACATAACCAAGCTTCCAAATACGATCCTCAGGTAGAGGAAGTTGAACTTCTCGAAGCAAATCCCGAATATGCCTTTATCCGTCATCCTTCTGGAAGAGAGGATACCGTGCCACTAAAACATCTGGCCCCTCGAGGTGACGCAAATCTCGGTGGTCCGAGCACTCCTCCAGATTGCCCAGACACCGATAACCCCCCTCCAGTCCAACCCACAAGCCCATCACTTCAAATGCCTGGATTTGCACTAGACACCTCAAACCCGATCAGCGAACAAGCATTTGATCAAACTCCTTCGCTACATCCAACCACCTCTCATCGACCGTCGAGGGATCGCCGTCCGCCTACGTACCTGAAAGACTATGTGACCAATTTCTAGAGGGAGGAGAATGTGGTGTGATACTCCGGTATTTGAATCATATGTTTCCCTAACAACTGGTGACAAACATTATTTCTGAATTCCTTTTATATCAATTAATTATTCCTGTTAATGAGATGCAGATTTTAGTTGAATAAAGCCTAAGTTTGAGGCGATTCTATTACACCTCTGTTGCCACTCTTCAGTTTATAGTAGTAGAAGAGCGCAAGGCTATGCCAATCCTGGGTCTCTCCGCTTGTTTATCGCTACAGCTTATCTATAGAAAAAGTGTAGACAATGTCGTTGTTGAACACGTGAAGTCGGCTGATCAGTTTATAAAAAATAACCAGGATGTGTTCAGTGGGTTGGGATGTTTCCCTGGGGTCTTGGATTTGAAGCTCAAGCCAAACGCCATACCTAGGTGTTGCCCTGCCCGCCGTGTCCCTTTAAAAATAAGTGAGAGATTGGAAGCCAAACTTAGTGACCTTGAATCTAAAGGAATTATTGAAAAATGTAATGCAGGGGAGTGGGTTCACAATTTGGTAATTGTTGAAAAGCACAAGACTGGGGATTTGAGAATACGTCTCGACCCCAAGTATTTGAATGAGAATTTGATACGAGAATTCATTCTTATTCCCACCATTCAAGAGATTAGTTCCAGACTAGCTAATAAAAAATACTTTTGCGCATTTGATTTAAAAGACGGATTTTACCACGTTAGATTACGTGACGAGGCAGCTAGTCTTTGCACTTTCTCGTCGCCTTTTGGTGTCTATAAATTTCGCCGCGCCCCATTTGGCCTCTCGGTGTTGCCTGAGCATTTCCAAAAAATGACTCAGTCTATTTTTGGTAATATTGAAGGAGTTACTGTGTATTTTGATGATGTTTTATGTGCATCAGAATCAATTGAAGAGGTAACAGTAATTGTGAGTAAAGTAATGCAAGCAGCTCGCCTGCATAATGTAAAATTCAATAGCAGTAAATTACAATATTTCGTATCCAGTGTAAAGTTTTTGGGCCTCAATTTTAACTCTCAAGGCATACGACCTGATGATAAAGTCCAAGCAGTGTTGGACTTGCAGAGCCCCAAAAGTAGGAAGGATTTACAACGGTTCCTTGGCTCCGTCAGTTATTTGAGATCATTTATCCCCAATCTCTCGGAACTGATCACTCCTTTTAGAGATTTACTCAAATGTAATACAGAATGGATGTGGTCTGACCTTCACGAGACCCAAATTCAGTTGCTAAAATCCAAAATTTCTGATCTCGCGTTATTGACGCCTTTTGATGAAGCCAAACCAGTTACGATATTGGCTGACTCGAGTCAGCATGCGCTAGGAGCTGTCCTTGTACAAAATGATAAGCCCGTATGCTATGCTTCCCGTTCTTTGACTAGTACTGAGATAAATTACGCTCAAATCGAGAAAGAGTTACTAGCAATCACATTTGCTTTTTCAAAATTTCACTCACTTGTGTATGGGCGTGAAGACGTCACAGTCCATACTGATCATAGCCCATTAACATCGGTCATTACCAAGGATTTGAACAAAATCACAAATAACAGGTTGAAACGGCTGCGCCTAAAGTTGTTGCCGTATCAGTTCTGTTTGAAATATCGTTCCGGCAAGAGTATGCACTTTGCGGATTTGTTATCCAGGGATTGCAAGCCAAGCTCATCTAAAGTAGATGAGAGTATGTTTGACATTGTCCATACCGTTTTAGAATCAGATGCGCTTGCCACACCCGTGTTGGTTAAATTTCAAGACCACACTAAAACTGACAAAACGCTGTGTGAGGTGGCCAGGTATTATGTTGAAGGATGGCCGAAAAATGTGCCTCTAGGTGATCCAGATATCAGTCACTACTACTCTGTCAGAGATCATATCACCATTTCAGGTGGATTAATCTATCTGAATCACTGTATACTTGTCCCCCACAGTTTGAGACGTTTTGCGCTTCAGTTGTTGCATGAGACTCATCTGAACTACGAAAAAATAAAAGATAGGGCTAAAAATACGTTTTACTGGCCAGCTATGTTAAGCGATATTAAGAATTTAATTCAATCATGTCGAAACTGTCGACCGCGCAAAACAAATACGCTCGAACGCTCCGATGTTTCCTCGGCGAAGGTTTAACGACAACCCTTTGTCGAGAACATTGGGAGGTTTGAAGTGAAGGCTTACATGGAAACTTACTCTCAAGACCTGAAGCCCATTGCGTAAGTAGATAGAAATATTTCGTCTCTAATACAACGTAATTAATACTAATAATACCATATAGGCAACAGTCAGCGTATTTGCATTGATATAACATGTACATGTACTTCGAAGGAAAGTAAACTCTTGACCTCTATATTCTCTTCCATACATCACCAGTAGGTACATGTTTCGAAGGGTTCTGCCTAGAACGAGGATAGGTGATATCATTTACCTCTCAACAAATTTTTTTAAACATCCAAAATAAATCAACGCTAGGGTTGGGACATCGACGTTTGAAAAACATCGGGTGGATCTATGTTTGGGATGTATCGATGTTTAACATCGACGTCTTTGTTTCGATGTTTTGCATTAACCGTGAAACATCGAAACCAAGATATTGAAACGCTAAATCCCAGAGTTTTAAAATGTATTGCTTGTTTTTTCTCGTGTATTACGACGTGGCTATGTTCAATGCTTATAGAAATTTAACCGTAATACTAAAAACGGAAGAAGGGGGCCGAGTTTTGTTGATCGTTTATAAAACACCGATGTGTTTTGGTAATAAATCGATGTTGTTGACTTTTTATCTGTGAAACATCGATGTTGAGGATTCGATGTTCCACCCATAGTCAACGCAATGTCAACAAGTTGAATGTACACTTTGTGTTCGATACTTCCTTATTTTACATCGAGTAATTAGTAAGAGCGTTTCTCTTGAGGTATTGACAACGATTTATAGATACAGACAACGATTTATAGATACATTGACAACGATTTACAGATACAGAACTTTGAATTTGTATATCGAAATTTAGGAAGTTCATTCCCTCGCCATTCACAACTGTAGTTACTGTTAAGAACCGTGAAGGCGTGAGAGCGAAATCGAGATACAAACGCAGAAAACCATGGAGTGTAAAATATCTCCATGGGCTTTTAAAATAGTAGATAACGGACATTGTCTAATTCGAAAGACAATTTTTGTACTTTCAACATCGACCACTCACACACAATAGCAGTGGAAACATAAACACAATAGGCTCGTAAATCTTTTTGTAATAACCAGAAAACCCTTGACGTAGAACGGACGAGAAAAATATAAAATTATGTAATACCAATTTTGAAAACTTGTTTTTAAATATTTAACAGAAGTATAACATACTATCGAACCAAGAATAATAAATCATATAACACAATATCAACCAACAAAAAACTTTTCGATCATCACTTTGGTAGGTACCTACTATCGAAAATGATGAACATTCTGACATTAAAATAATACTATGGTATTCAAAAAACATTACAGAGCATGTTTTAGCCAAACCTTTGAAAAAACTTGAAAAACCGATCGTATAACATACGAATCAAACGTACGACTCGTGTACTCAAAGAAAAATCGTCCGTCACGGAAGATTTCTAGTTTGAAAATTGACAATATAAACAAGGAAATGTAAGGAAAAACAAGGATTGATATATAAATCATATATCATCATCAACGGAGACATGACTACATCTTGATAGATACATCTGGATAGATCTATGTATAATGAAGTGGCGTTTCCAGGCGAGCTGACAAAACTTAGAAAACAATCTGGGTGGATCATTTACACTTAAAAATTACAACTTAATTAATTAATTAATAACTGTACGGGGGAGGGGGGGGAGGAGGGAGGACTTAGAGTTCGGGCTCCGGGTGACAGTGACCTGACGACGGGAGGTTCGAGAGGTAGTACAGGATGGTCATGCCGAAACCGACGCACGCGATGATGAAGATGATCATCAGCTGCCTCCAGGTCTTCAGCTCCGTTTCCACTTCCGAACAGATCCGGTTCACGTGGTTCATCTGCAATAAACACGATGTCATTCTGTAGACAATGAAATCCATTTGTAAACTTGGGTAGGTTACTAACTCATTTATCGTCTGTCCAAATGATGGCCAATTTTTGGCAAACTGGCCGATACAACCACACGAAGTCTGTTCGGTTGCCACCAGCCATCCAGCACTTTACCAACCGTCAGCTACCCGCAAACCCTTATTGATACGTAAATGAATGAATCTCACACGAATCAAAAGCATAAAACTAAACATCAACCCGGTGGAACTCTCAATGAACATAATACAGCCTACGTATTGCTTGACCATCTGGAATAGTAACCAGCGCCACCACTCACGAATATCCTGTTTCTGTACCTGAGTGGCTTATCGTTTTAGTTGCCATCACCTTCCCCAGCCACCAGCTTTCTCACCATCAGATACTTCCGTACCTCGTTTCCTGGCGCTCCTCGAACGGGGGACCTCAATTAAACATAATATTATGGTCATCGCAATTATAATAATTATTCCTGTATCCTATAGGTACTTTTCCCCCTCCTTCTTCAATGGTCCTTTCTCGTTCCCTTAGCTGATCAGCGTGCTTCCTCTTTACCCACATTGTTTACGCCAACAGATAGTATGTATAACTTTAATTGCTATAAGATAAGAAGAACTGTGAAAACCGATGTGAAGTGAAAGTGAACTGTGCCCTGACACTTGAAGGTTCATCCTCTACAGCGTCGTCTCTGATCAATCCTGTATACCCCCCACCTTCATAAAGGAGCCTATGACGCACGAGCCTTTGACGTCAGACGGCTGGCAGGAGGCCAACTAGTACGTCAGAGCCTATGACGCACGAGCCTATGACGTGAGACGGCTGGCAGGAGGCCAACTAGTACGTCAGAGCCTATGACGCACGAGCCTATGACGTCAGACGGCTGGCAGGAGGCCAACTTGTACGTCAAAGCCTATGACATGTACAGCTTTCGTACAAGTACGCAACCACGAGGGACATTTCATGTCTTTGCGCCCCCTCCCACACCCACACCACGTACTTATTTTTATTTTAAAATTGTTATATAAATTATTGAGAATGATCACCTGTTTGTAAACAATTATTTAAACAATCACGCTCATACCGCAGCTTGTCGGCCACGCACACCGCAGTGGTTAACGTAATATTGTTAGGTAAATCGAGAGCTATCCATCGAGTGGTGAACGATTTTTGTACGATGATAACTGGCGAAGTTAAAGTTCCGTAGCAACGAATCGGTTGTACGTGAAAATCATTAGAAAATTTCTGAAAACATTTAATGTTTCATAACACTTTCTTCGTCACACCGTAATGTCACACTTTTTGAGTTATGTGCCATAGTAAAGACATAAAATGTCAAAAGTACGTAATGATGTAGGTGACACGTATCACACAACACAACTATGATCAAGGTATCAAGACTGATCCCATTAATCTTCTGTAACGTACAAAGCCAGTTGAAGCTCCATGTATTTCAGATTTGAAACAACGGTTCATTATCTTCTTTGTACAGATCACCCTTCTGTCTAGATCACTAGGTCTAAATGTCTAGATCCTAAATGTTAGATTAATTATTATTATCAATTATCACTAATTATTAACAATTTTATCAAGTACCTAGTGATAATTATTATAATTTATTGTTAGGTATTAATAATTTGTATTTATTATTAATAATAATTATTATTAATTATCATTAATTAATACTATATAATTCTGAGGTTTTTAATACTACGTCGGTAATAACTTTTCTATAAAAGAAGTACCTACCAACAAACATTCGAAATTACCTTCATTTCCGTAGCACGAAACGCACCTCAGAACAACAAACTCGACATCACTTAAGCCATATGATGTTCCAAAGAGCTTGTTAGTATGAAAATTGACCTGTATTTCAAAAGTTTGATTCATGATCGTGTTGTGAGGCACAATCTTTGAGCCGACATTGTGAACGAACGGCTGGTCGTACAAAGCTGCGGATGGTCTTAAAAATTTCTACGGAACAAACTCTATCTAAATATGAAATAAAAAACATACCGTTCTATATGAATTTTTCGAGATATGGAATTTTCAAAATTTCAAAATTCATTTTGAACCCCTTTCCCTTGACCTAGGGTTATGAAAAGTTTCGAGGATCATTGTGGGGCTGGTCCAAACCCAGAAACCAAATTTCGTAATTTTAGCTCAACGTTAACTGGGCAAAGTGGCGCGGACGGCGGACGGACGGATTTTTTTTTATTCGAATTTCTGAATCTACGTATCTTGAAACGTAAACCAACAAATTTTGAGGGGGGGTTAAAAAATTTTTTTCTTTGGGCGATTCCAATGGTTCATTATCGAAGATAATAAACCAAAAACATACCGTTCTATATGCATTTTTCGAGATATGAGATTTTCAAATTTTCAAAATTCGTTTTGAACCCCTTCCCCTTGATCTAGGGTTATGAAAAGTTTCGAGGACCATTGTGGGGTTGGTCGAAACCCATAAAAAACATTTCGTAATTTTAACTCAACGCTAACTGGGCAAAGTGGCGCGGACGGCGTACGGCGGACGGACGGATTTTGGTTTATTATCTTCGATAATGAACCATTGGAATCGCCCAAAGATAATATTTTTTTAACCCCCCCTCAAAATTTGTTGGTTTACGTTTCAAGATACGTAGATTCAGAAAATCGAATAAAAAAAAATCCGTCCGTCCGCCGTACGCCGTCCGCGCCACTTTGCCCAGTTAGCGTTGAGTTAAATTTTTTTTTATGGGTTTCGACCAACCCCACAATGGTCCTCGAAACTTTTCATAACCCTAGGTCAAGGGGAAGGGGTTCAAAACGAATTTTGAAATTTGGAAAATTTCATATTACAACAAACTCTATCTAAATATGAAATAAAAACTCTGCAAATTCTTGACACAACGGTTCATTATCTTCTTTGTACAGATCAACTCGCGGTTAAAATTTCTAGACTGTAGTTTACCGGGAAGATGAAAAAACTCTGCAAATTCTTGACACAACGGTTTATTATCTTCCTTGTGCAGATCACCCTTCTGTCTATACAGGGTTCGTGCCGGTCAGGGAAGTCAGGGAAGTCATGGAAAAGTCAGGGAAATATAAATGGGCACTGGAAGTCATGGAAAAGTCAGGGATATTGGATTTTGGTCAGGGAAAAATCTCAAATCGGGTGCAGAATTGCGAAAAATCCATGATACGCGTCGAAAACCCCTTTACCTTTGTAAGGTATGGTTTATGTAAACCACGTACTCAAAACTTTTATGTGTTTTATCTTGTGATTCTATCTCTTACTTTGTTTTAAGTAAACTTCGTTTTTTTATGAATAAAAAAACTTGTTCCTTATATTGTTTTTCTTCATTTGCGCATCTAAAATTTTCGATTCATGCAAAACGTTACTGTTTAAAGGATCCTGAAACGTTGTGAAAAGTCAGGGAAAAATCGAAATTTTTGGTCTGGAAATCAGGGAAATTGAAAATTGAAAATCGGCACGAACCCTGCTATACCAGACTGTGTTGCAAATCGGCACCATACCATATTCTCACCGTACTCATACCATAACATACGAATTTCTTTCCTATCATACCATACTGTACTATACCAAATCATACATACAATAATATACCATACCATACTCATACCATGTCATACAAACCGAGTGAATATTGAAATGTCATCCATTTCTGACCTATATTTAAAATTTCAAGTATCTAGCTCATCATCAAAATTTAATTTGTTTAAACAAATAGGTACTATTTAAACAATTTTACAGACAAGAAACTGAGTGAATATTGCATTGTGATCCAGTTCTGACCTATTTTTAAAATTTCAAGTCCATAGCTCATCATCAAAATTTAATTTGTATTATTACAAAAAGGTATTATTTAAACAATTTTACAGATGAGAAACCGAGTGAATATTGCAATGTGGTCTATCCCCGACTCACGGTTAAAATTTCTAGACTGTAGTTTACCGGGAAGATGAAAAAAGGTAGTTTTATTCTGGGCGTTGACCCACGTAACGGCCGTTTTCGACGCGAAGTTTAGTGTTTTTCGTAAACCTTTGCGCGCTCACTGTGAACGAACGGCTGGTCGCACAAAAATCCAATTGGTCTTAAAAGATTCGTAATTTTTCAGGTCATGCGACAGTGAACTAAAACTTACACGGTTCAGTCAAATATTTTGAGATATGACATCGTCGAAATTTTAAATTTCGTTTTGAACCCCTTCCCCTCGACCTAGGGTTATGAAAAGTTTCGAGGATCATTGTGGGGCTGGTCCAAACCCAGAAACCAAATTTCGTACCGCGTACCCCAGGTTGGGAACCTATGCTTTATGCCAATAAAATCTTATCAATCAATCAATTCTGGTCTCGAGGTTAAGTACTCGACTCATAATTGAAAGAAACAGGACCGAGTCCAGACACCAACGGGAAAAATTTGTTCCCTTGATTCACCCTTTCCCTCAGATCACGTCAGAACACAAGCGACCGGCGTACTATTTGGCCTCCTGCCAGCCGTCTAACGTCAAAGGCTCGTGCGTCATGGGCTCTGACGTACTAGTTGGCCTCCTGCCAGCCGTCTGACCTCATAGGCTCGTGCGTCACAGGCTCCGACGTACTAGTTGACCTCCTGCGAGCCGTCTGACATCATAAGCTCGTGCGTCATAGGCTCTGACGTACGAGTTGGCCTCCTGCCAGTCGTATGACGTCATAGGCTCTGACGTATTAGTTGGCCTCCTGCCAGCCGTCTGACGACATAGGCTCGTGCGTCATAGGCTCTGACGTAGTAGCCCGCCGGTCGCTTGTGTTCTGACGTGATCTGAGGGAAAGGGTTGTAGGGCTGTTTGCTCTACCAACGGGAAGATCAGGGATGAAATGAGAAGGCAGTCATTTTAACTTCGATGGCTGATATATATTTACATATGATCGTGCGCGTTATGAAATGTCGATGTGTACAGGTTAATGAATAGATGAACGATTGTAGAAAAATACAGGTTTACGTAGAGCGAATGCACTTGAACACACGAGGGGTTACTACACTGAGGAGACTTGAGTCACAGAGTAGGTCGGGTACAAACAGTTATCAGTTAGATCTAAAGTGATGCGTTTGAACGTGATGCGAGTGAATGTGTTGGTTGACAGATCGTTGGTTGACTGAATCGCGTTGGTTGACTCAACCGCGTTGGTTGACTCAACCGCGTTGGTTGAGTCAACCGCGTTGGTTGACTCAACCGCGTTGACTGAATGAAGTTTGTAGACTGAACGATGGTTGAACGGTGGACTGTACGCATTTTGGCAGTGCTCATAGGGTTTTTATAACCTAGGTAGAGGGGAGCAGATGTTTTGGAACTCTCGTGAAAACACAATAAACCGCGAGAGGGGGTAACTTGGAGGGATGGAATGGAAGGGCGAAGTCAGTTATGATAAAATGACCTTAGGTCGTTGCCACAGGGGGTTAACGGTATAAGTAGGTGTAGGGATAACTAACCAGGTGTAGGGTCTACCAGGTAAGCCAACGGGACGTGATGTTCAACAACCTCAAGGTGGTTGAACTGGCAGTGGATGGACATTTTATGAGGAAGCGTATTTTATTTAATTAGTTTTTCGCGGTGTGAGGTTGCGGCCGAACATGGTTCGGGGGCCAGGGAAGGATTACGGAAGTCACAAGGGGTATGGTAATGGGCATAGCTTGGTCAAAGGCCGTTTTTTAGTGCCAGAGGCGGTGTCAACTTCCGCGACCCGTGGCACTTGATCTGTACCAAGATGCAATTTTGTAATGCGGCCTAAGGGCCATCGAAAATGTGGTAAGTCGTCGTCCATGATGAGGACGACCTCCCCAACGGCGGGGGGATTCAGTGAACGCTGTATGAGGAAGTGACCGGGAGTAAGAATTTGTAGGTCGGCTGGGGATGAGGAGAGTGGGGCCTAGAATTTAGGATCCCTTCGGTTTTTGCGATTATTGGAGAGAGTTCGATAAAGTACAACACGCTGTGGGAAGTACGGAATTTTCAGGGGTTAATGAGAGAGTTCGATGGATTACAACACGCTGTGGGAAGTACGGAACTTTCAGGGATTAATGGGAGTTCGATAAAGTACAACACGCTGTGGGAAGTACGGAACTTTCAGGGATTAATGGGAGTTCGATAAAGTACAACACGCTGTGGGAAGTACGGAATTTTCAGGGATTAATGAGAGTTCGATAAAGTACAACACGCTGTGGGAAGTACGGAACTTTCAGGGATTAATGGGAGTTCGATAAAGTACAACACGCTGTGGGAAGTACGGAATTTTCAGGGATTAATGAGAGAGTTCGATAAAGTACAACACGCTGTGGGAAGTACGGAACTTTCAGGGATTAATGGGAGTTCGATAAAGTACAACACGCTGTGGGAAGTACGGAACTTTCAGGGATTAATGGGAGTTCGATAAAGTACAACACGCTGTGGGAAGTACGGAATTTTCAGGGATTAATGAGAGTTCGATAAAGTACAACACGCTGTGGGAAGTACGGAACTTTCAGGGATTAATGGGAGTTCGATAAAGTACAACACGCTGTGGGAAGTACGGAATTTTCAGGGATTAATGAGAGAGTTCGATAAAGTACAACACGCTGTGGGAAGTACGGAACTTTCAGGGATTAATGGGAGTTCGATAAAGTACAACACGCTGTGGGAAGTACGGAATTTTCAGGGATTAATGAGAGAGTTCGATAGAATACAACACGCTGTGGGTAGTACGGAATTTTCAGGGATTATTGAGAGAGTTCGATGGATTATAACACGCTGTGGGATGTACGGAATTTTCAGGGGTTAATGAGAGAGTTTGATAGAATACAACACGCTGTGGGAAGTAAGGAATTTTCAGGGATTAATGAGAGAGTTCGATAGAATACAACACGCTGTGGGAAGTACGGAATTTTCAGGGATTAATGAGAGAGTTCGATAAAGTACAACACGCTGTGGGAAGTACGGAATTTTCAGGGATTAATGAGAGAGTTCGATAAAGTACAACACGCTGTGGGAAGTACGGAGTTTTCAGGGAACGACTTTATTAATGAGAGAGTTTGATTAACGTCTTGAGTTTGATTAGTTTGAGTTTTATTAAAGGAAAGATTATTCGATAATGAGGGCTCCGTTCAGTTTAGTTATCAAGCATTGAGAGCGATATGATCATCGAAGCGTTGGTCTTTAAAATAATTTTAACAATTATTGTGAAAAGTCAAAAACGGGGATGGTTGTGATGAGCACTGCCAGTGTTTTCAAATCACTATAAGTATTCGAACTAAAATCTGACTGAAAACTGTTTGTACTTACAGTACGCGACGGTGGGGGCGGAGATGCGGCGCGTTCGTTGAGGAGCTTTTTCCAGGCAGTGAGGTGTTTGTGTAGACGGCCCGTGATGACTTCGACGATCTCAGGGGACTTTTCAGTTTTCAGTAAGTCCTTGGTGAGGGGTCGGACTTCCGTGCTGATGGTTTGGTAGTCGGAGCACCATGACGAATAGACATTTTGTTTCGTTGACATTTTGTTTCGATGTGGGAGAGCAGTTGGATGATGACGGATGACGTTGGATAAGTTGCATCAAGAGTTGACTTCGATTTCACTGTCAACCCTTGCCTGATTCATTCCCGGGTTTCGGCACCAAAATGTAGGGCTGTTTGCTCTACCAACGGGAAGATCAGGGATGAAATGAGAAGGCAGTCATTTTAACTTCGATGGCTGATATATATTTACATATGATCGTGCGCGTTATGAAATGTCGATGTGTACAGGTTAATGAATAGATGAACGATTGTAGAAAAATACAGGTTTACGTAGAGCGAATGCACTTGAACACACGAGGGGTTACTACACTGAGGAGACTTGAGTCACAGAGTAGGTCGGGTACAAACAGTTATCAGTTAGATCTAAAGTGATGCGTTTGAACGTGATGCGAGTGAATGTGTTGGTTGACAGATCGTTGGTTGACTGAATCGCGTTGGTTGACTCAACCGCGTTGGTTGACTCAACCGCGTTGGTTGAGTCAACCGCGTTGGTTGACTCAACCGCGTTGACTGAATGAAGTTTGTAGACTGAACGATGGTTGAACGGTGGACTGTACGCATTTTGGCAGTGCTCATAGGGTTTTTATAACCTAGGTAGAGGGGAGCAGATGTTTTGGAACTCTCGTGAAAACACAATAAACCGCGAGAGGGGGTAACTTGGAGGGATGGAATGGAAGGGCGAAGTCAGTTATGATAAAATGACCTTAGGTCGTTGCCACAGGGGGTTAACGGTATAAGTAGGTGTAGGGATAACTAACCAGGTGTAGGGTCTACCAGGTAAGCCAACGGGACGTGATGTTCAACAACCTCAAGGTGGTTGAACTGGCAGTGGATGGACATTTTATGAGGAAGCGTATTTTATTTAATTAGTTTTTCGCGGTGTGAGGTTGCGGCCGAACAGGGTGAATCAAGGGAACAAATTTTTCCCGTTGGTGTCTGGACTCGGTCCTGTTTCTTTCAATTATGAGTCGAGTACTTAACCTCGAGACCAGAATTGATTGATTGATAAGATTTTATTGGCATAAAGCATAGGTTCCCAACCTGGGGTACGCGGTACGAAATTTGGTTTCTGGGTTTGGACCAGCCCCACAATGATCCTCGAAACTTTTCATAACCCTAGGTCGAGGGGAAGGGGTTCAAAACGAAATTTAAAATTTCGACGATGTCATATCTCAAAATATTTGACTGAACCGTGTAAGTTTTAGTTCACTTTCGCATGACCTGAAAAATTACGAATCTTTTAAGACCAATTGGATTTTTGTGCGACCAGCCGTTCGTTCACAGTGACCGCGCAAAGGTTTACGAAAAACACTAAACTTCGCGTCGAAAACGGCCGTTACGTGGGTCAACGCCCAGAATAAAACTACCTTTTTTCATCTTCCCGGTAAACTACAGTCTAGAAATTTTAACCGTGAGTCGGGGATAGACCACATTGCAATATTCACTCGGTTCCTCATCTGTAAAATTGTTTAAATAATACCTTTTTGTAATAATACAAATTACATTTTGATAATGAGCTATTGACTTGAAATTTTAAAAATAGTTCAGAACCGGATCACAATGCAATATTCACTCGGTTTCTTGTCTGTAAAATTGTTTAAATAATACCTATTTGTTTAAACAAATTAAATTTTGATGATGAGCTAGATACTAGATAATATAGGTCAGAAATGGATGACATTTCAATATTCACTCGGTTTGTATGACATGGTATGAGTATGGTATGGTATATTATTGTATGTATGATTTGGTATAGTAGAGTATGGTATGATAGGAAAGAAATTCGCATGGTATGGTATGAGTACGGTGAGAATATGGTATGGTGCCGATTTGCAACACAGTCTGGTATAGACAGAAGGGTGATCTGCACAAGGAAGATAATAAACCGTTGTGTCAAAAATTTGCAGAGTTATTCTTCACGTTCTTCTGTAATGTCCGTCACAGCAAATCAACTTCACAGCCTGCTCTGCACATAACCTCTAATAATTCTGTACCTAGCAGAGTACTACGCAGTTGTTGACTTACTGAAAATAATTGTATTAATACCATTATTTTCAGTAAGTCAACAATGTGCTAATTAGCACATTCAAGAAAAAAAATTATGACTGCGGGGAATTTGGGTTGTCGAGTAATAAACAACAGGTGATTTATGATCCTGCAATAGTGGAGTCGTTCTTTCAAATTGTCGACTCAAATACATCGTGACAACGAAAAAAAGTAGACTTCACATCGAATCGAGGTGTTTATTTGAGTTCGAATGGACCTTCAAGAAGAGCAAATGTCGACTCAAATACATCGAGAAAACGAAAAAAAGTAGACTCCATATCGACTCGAGGTGTTTATTTGAGTTCGAATGGACCTTCAAGAAGAGCAATTGTCGACTCAAACACATCGAGAAAACGAAAAAAACTTGACTTCATATCGACTCGAGGTGTTTATTTGAGTTCGAATGGACCTCAGAGAAGAGCAATTGTCGACTCAAATACATCGTGAAAACGAAAAAAAGTTGCCTTCATATCGACTCGAGGTGTTTATTTAAGTTCGAATGGACCTCAGAGAAGAGCAATTGTGGACTCAAATACATCGAGAAAACGAAAAAAAGTTGACTTCATATCGACTCGAGGTGTTTATTTGAGTTCGAATGGACCTTCAAGAAGAGCAATTGTCGACTCAAATACATCGAGAAAACGAAAAAAAGTTGACTTTATATCGACTCGAGGTGTTTATTTAAGTTCGAATGGACCTTCAAGAAGAGCAATTGTCGACTCAAATACATCGTGAAAACGTAAAAAAATTTCCTTCATATCGACTCGAGGTGTTTATTTAAGTTCGAATGGACCTCAGAGAAGAGCAATTGTGGATTCAAATACATCGAGAAAACGCTGTATTTGACACCCAAGGTAGGATTGACCATTCCACTACTACACATTCCGCTCTTCTCTGCTGCAGCTGCTCTTTTGACGCCGCTTGGTCTTGAACATCTTCAGCCCCCATGCCCTGATGACGATCCTGTTCTCTGGGATGTCACTTCCATTGACACTGACATTGATATCAATACTCTACTACTTGCTTCTTCTGACCACTCCCTAAATAAAACCAAAGAGAAGGTTGGTACCAATGGAACCCCTCCCGGATCACTCAATTCAAGTAACTGCAGCCCTCAGTCAAAATCCATTGATGAACGTGAAAACCGAAGACGCTCTCGCTGCGCAGTTCCTGACCCGAAAATTTGGGCTAGGGAGGAAGCTAAACTGAAACGTATGAAAGGGGAACATTGCGTTGGATTCAGGTGGAATGACAAAAAAACCACCAATATTATGATTCTTCATACCCCCAAAGGAGCCAGAACCATGGGCCCTGTCTGCCCTCCTGGAAGCAAATGTGGGAAGTGTTTCGAACCCCATTCCAATCCCAAAAGATAAATGGGACGATCTTCAGTCGCTAAAAAATTATATGTAACTAGTGGACACTCGTGCTTGTGTTGTATGGTATCCAAGGCTACACCATCTAGCATCTGTTAATGTTTTAATTCGTTGCTTCGTTCGTCAGTTTTCTGTTACCTATTTGAATTTTCTGCGTTTTCGGATTTCTACGAAGAAGAGACTATAAAAATCGATTTTTTTCAAAGGTATAGTTTTAATACGCTAAGAACAATTTATTATGATGTCAAGCTTTACATTTTACTAAATTAAATGATTTTTTCAAAGGAGAAACATCGGTTTATGGTCACCTACCTAGAATAACAAGATTACAAATCGATTTTTGGTCGCCTAGAAGACTTGAAGATGCAACCAGTCCAGGTACGGATTCTTTTTGTACGTGGTGAAGATGACTACGGAGAGGTAACTAATGTCACTACGATTCGATTGTTATCAGAAGACGTTACTTATGGATTCTCACCAGAATATCAGAGTGAGCATCATCACAAGGAACTTTTTCGTATTGGGGTTGTAAGAAATGCTTGCAAGTCCTTACGGAAACTAGGTCATTTTCGTAACATCACTGTAACATTGCCAGCGGATGTAGTTCCTTTATATTTTGATGAAGACCGCAACTTTGTTTTCAAAGATAATTATTTGGAAGAATTATCCGGACAAGCGCTGAACCAAAAGCATTCCCCACCAGTATTCCAATCAGATAGCCAAGCAGAATTGATAGAGCTAATTGATAAGTTATCTACTAAATTGGAGACCAAAGAAAATAAACAGACCAATTTGGCCAACATCCAAAAACAGTTCGTCTTACAAAATTATCCAGGGAAAGGGAATGCCATTGAATGGATGAATCTGTTTGAATCGGAATGTGAGAGAAATGAGGTGACTTCTGACGTAAAGAAAATACAAACATTACGCTTATTTTTGGAAAACAATGCAAAAGAATGGTACACTTCTACTTTGTGTAAAATATCATTAGGAGGAACATGGCTGGATTGGCGCGATTCCTTTTTACAAACCTATGGAGATAAAAGCTGGCGCTCGGTGCATCACGCCTATACGTTCAAGTTTATCAACGGCTCGTTACTTGATTATGCCTTAAAGAAAGAACGACTTTTGTTAGAAACGGAACCTGGGATGTCTGATACATCGCGAATAAATCACATAGTTGTAGGGCTTCCGTTTCACATCCATGACCGTCTAGATAAAGAAGAGATAAGTACAACAGAACAGCTCATGAATCAACTGAGTCGGTACTCCCAAAGTTACTCAAAAGTTCCAAGAGGTATTGTTCAGTCAACTTCAAGTTCTACTCGCCCCAATGATAATGATGGTGCACAGAATAACGTCCGGACATTCGTAGAAAAACGTCCTTGTGTCATTTGTGAGTCACGAGGTTACCCTGGACGTTACCACCCAGTGGAACATTGTAGATTCAAGGGTCGTAGTATGGAGAACAAGAGAGTAAATCTAACGGAGGTTAGAGATCTTGCCATTAATGTACAAGAGGATTCAAAAAACTAGATTACACACCACTAATTCGATTAAAAGTTACAATTAATGACACAAAAGTTACCGGGATATATGACAGTGGTTCTAATGTAACACTGATTAACTCGAAGATCATTGAAGAATTGAAAGAAAAGATGTGGAAGAACGAACAAACTTTTAAAACTATTAGTGGTGTGCAAAAAAGCTATAATAAGATCAAATTACCGATGCGGATTCACAAATTAGAACAAGAGATAGAAGCCCATGTGATAAAGAACGATAATTTTTCATACGATGTACTATTGGGATTGGACGTCATTGAAAAATTTCGTTTAATACAAGATGAACGATTGGATATTCATCAAAGAGTATCTAATGATCACATTGAAAAGATAGACAAAATCGGAGATAACTCTATCAAGTTGAATTACTTTGAGCAAGACCCTTTGGCCTATTTAGAAAAATTGCAACATTTAGAAAAGGATAAGATTGAGCAATTTGCTTCTATACTGGATGATAATTTATCAGTATTTGCAAAACACAAATATGATGTTGGACAAGTAAACCACCCTGAGGCTCATATTAAACTTTTGGAAAACAAATATATTTCGAAAAAACCGTATAGATGTTCGATTCCGGATAATCAAGAAATAGAAAGCCAAATAAGTAAGTTACTCGAAGCAGGGTTGATAGAAGAATCTGATTCACCTTTTGCAGCACCAGTAACGTTGGCATATAAAAAAGAGGACCGTCGGCGTTCAAGACTTTGTATTGATTTTCGAGAGCTGAATAAGATTTTAATACCAGAATCACAGCCATTCCCAAGAATTGAAGACATAATAGTGAAAACACGAAATTGTAGATGGTACTCAGTTTTTGATATTAACTCCGCCTTTTGGTCTATACCGGTAAGACATAAAGATCGGCATAAAACTGCATTTGTTACACAATCTGGACACTACCAATGGACAAAATTACCTTTTGGGTTGAAAATTTCTCCTGCCATTTTCCAACGAGCACTTGCTACAGCAATTCGACGCCACGGACTGCAGGATTTTTGCATCAACTACATCGATGATATCCTGATATTTTCAGCGGATTTCGAACAACATTTAAGTCACATCAAGCAATTACTCCATGCGATTAAATTAGAGGGATTTCGTTTGAAGTTGGAAAAATGTAACTTTGCTCAACCCTCAGTTAACTACTTAGGGCATATTCTCGCTCATAATTCAGTCAGGCCACATCATGACAACCTCAGATCAATCAGGGATTTTCCCATACCCAAAAACAAGAAAAATATTCGCCAATTCTTAGGTAAAGTAAATTTCTATCATAAATACATCCCAGATCACACGAGACTGTTTGAACCTATCCACAATCTTCTACGTAATAATACGACGTTTCAATGGACCGATGATTGTGATACTACATTCAATAAAATAAAAGAATACCTATGCCAGAGCCCGATTTTATCCATTTTTGATCCTCTAAAACGGACATTTATTTTCACTGATGCAAGTGCTCTGGGGATGGGGGCAATTCTTAAACAAGTTCAAGATGATGGTGAATTACATCCAGTTGCATATTTTTCGAAGAAATTTACTCCCTCCCAAGCAAGGAAAAAGGCCATCTATTTGGAGTGCCTAGCTATCAAAGAGGCATTGAGGTATTGGCAACACTGGTTGATAGGCCACAAATTCCAAGTAGTTTCAGATCACAGACCTTTGGAAAGTTTGAAAATAAAAGCTAGAACGGACGAAGAACTGGGTGATTTGATATATTATTTGTCTCAGTATGATTTTACAATTACATATTCACCAGGGAAAACAAATCAAGAGGCTGATGCACTTTCCAGAAATCCCGTCTTGGAATCATTTGAAAATGCAGATGATGTTTTGCAAGTAGTCAACTTGGTCTCAATCCACGATCTTAGGCAGGATCAAGTCCACAATAATAACGAACTATATCTCGATAATCGGGCTTACAAAAAGGGCGAGCTTCTCTATAAAAAGCTAGGAAACAGAGAACGTATTTTTGTTTCTACAACCTTCGGCTTAGATCTGATTAAAAAAATTCATTCTCACTACGGCCATGTTGGAAGCAGCCACATAGCGGAAAAATTACGACCATTTTATTATTTCAAGAGGATGGATGCACTTATCAAGGAGTTTTGTCATAAATGTGACACCTGCAACAAGAATAAATCAAGAAGAATTCGAGACATTGGTCGTTTGTCTCAATTAGGTCCGGCCAAGGAACCATACGAAATCATGTCGCTGGATACAATTGGAGGGTTTGCAGGAAATCGTTCCCCTAAGCGTTACCTTCATCTCCTGGCTGACCACTTCACAAGATTCGCTTATACCTACGCTTCCAGAGGTCAACAAGCTAAAGATCTCATTACATTCCTACGCCCCATTTTCGAAAAAAACAAAGTAAAAATTATCCTTGCTGACCAATACGCAAGTATCAACTCCAAGGAATTCAAGTCCTTTCTGCATCGCTATGGTATAACATTGATTTTCACCGCAGTTGATTGTCCGTTCTCGAATGGTTTAAATGAACGACTCAACCAGACGCTCGTTAACCGAATTCGTTGCAAGATCAGTGAACAACCACGTCGGCCATGGTCCGGTCTCGCCGTCGAATGTACTGCGGAATACAACCGAACAACCCATAGTGTGACAAAATTCCCCCCTTTATACCTGCTTACGGGACAAAATTCCTCAATAATACCTCCAACATTAAATCAACCCCAAGATTTGGCGCAAGATAGATTGACAGCATTTCAAAATTCTCAAAACAACCATGAAACCAACAAAAGAAGAGTGGACAAAATGAAAAAAAATTATGAATTTCAAATAGGAGATTTGGTTTATGTGGAAATGGGAAATCGCCTCAACAGGAATAAACTGGATCCGATAAGAAGAGGGCCGTTTGCAGTTTTGAGCAAGCTGTCATCGACCATTTACGAAATTGGCCTTGGTAGTCGTCGTTCTCAGGCAAATTTTGTGCACATTAGCAAACTTTTGCCCTCCAAAGGGGGGGAGATGTAAATAGTGGACACTCGTGCTTGTGTTGTATGGTATCCAAGGCTACACCATCTAGCATCTGTTAATGTTTTAATTCGTTGCTTCGTTCGTCAGTTTTCTGTTACCTATTTGAATTTTCTGCGTTTTCGGATTTCTACGAAGAAGAGACTATAAAAATCGATTTTTTTCAAAGGTATAGTTTTAATACGCTAAGAACAATTTATTATGATGTCAAGCTTTACATTTTACTAAATTAAATGATTTTTTCAAAGGAGAAACATCGGTTTATGGTCACCTACCTAGAATAACAAGATTACATATATTCCCAAAGACTGTCATGAATACTACAACAACATTCCACACCAGGAAGAATCATACAGAAAGAGCATCGCCCATCTCAAGGGGAGAAAACGCCCATCGACATCAGTTGCGGAATCCTCTGGCATAAAGACTAAGAAACATCCAAGACAAGACTGAGTTGCTCACTGAATGAATGAAGACTGATTTATATTGCAATTCAACTCCTGCCATTCTGTGATAATTTTATTCGTAAATTCTACCCCTACGTGAACTATGTGACATTCTAGTGAAACTTGATAGTTCCTTGTGTTGTGCCTCGTTGGTACCTGATAATTTTAAAATGAGTTACCTTCTTATTAATAAATCACTTCAATTTTTGGTTATTCTATTTTGTGATATCAATCTTGACTAGTCTACGTTTGTACCTTAAGTAAACTAGAGCGATTTAAAGATGGTTCACGACCATCGCATTAAAAATGTCTGTGATTGAAAGGGAGGAACCCCCTCATGCCCTTTAGATGACGAACTTATCAATAGATTCGAAATGTGATGATAAAGCAATAAATTGGTACTTCAAAATAAAACTTGTTCATTTTCCATTTTTATATTAAAATTCAAAACTGCAATGAATTTGTCATGCCCATGACCTTACTTTTTCCTTTTAAAGGATAAGTTTCGTTCATTTTCAGTACCTGCATCATAGCACATATACCAAGAGCGATATGTCATCATGGCACAACAGAGAATGATGAGTTACATCATAGCACAAGTGGGAGGGAAAATTTCAACAGCATAGCACATCTACAAGATTTATTGACCACTGAGGTTTATTGTGCAACTGTATGCAACCTCATATTAGCAATATCGACTCAAGGTGTTTATTACAGTTCGAATGGACCTTCAAGAAGAGCAATTGTCAACTCAAATACATCGAGAAAACGAAAAAAAGTAGACTTCACGTCGACTCGAGGTGTTTATTTGAGTTCGAATGGACCTTCAAGAAGAGCAATTGTCGACTCAAATACATCGAGAAAACGAAAAAAAGTTGACTTCATATCGACTCGAGGTGTTTATTTGAGTTCGAATGGACCTTCAAGAAGAGCAATTGTCGACTCAAATACATCGAGAAAACGAAAAAAAGTTGACTTCATATCGACTCGAGGTGTTTATTTGAGTTCGAATGGACCTTCAAGAAGAGCAATTGTCAACTCAAATACATCGAGAAAACGAAAAAAAAGTAGACTTCACGTCGACTCGAGGTGTTTATTTGAGTTCGAATGGACCTTCAAGAAGAGCAATTGTCGACTCAAATACATCGAGAAAACGAAAAAAAGTTGACTTCATATCGACTCGAGGTGTTTATTTGAGTTCGAATGGACCTTCAAGAAGAGCAATTGTCGACTCAAATACATCGAGAAAACGAAAAAAATTTGACTTCATATCGACTCGAGGTGTTTATTTGAGTTCGAATGGACCTTCAAGAAGAGCAATTGTCAACTCAAATACATCGAGAAAACGAAAAAAAGTAGACTTCACGTCGACTCGAGGTGTTTATTACAGTTTATTAGGTGTTTATTTGAGTTCGAATGGACCTACAAGAAGAGCAATTGTCGACTCAAATACATCGAGAAAACGAAAAAAAGTAGACTTCATATCGACTCGAGGTGTTTATTTGAGTCCGAATGGACCTTCAAGAAGAGCAATTGTCAACTCAAATACATCGAGAAAACGAAAAAAAGTAGACTTCACGTCGACTCGAGGTGTTTATTACAGTTTATTAGGTGTTTATTTGTTGTTGTTCGCCCTCAAAATAGCATTGCAACACTTTTTTACTTATACCATTGACAGTGAGTGGACAGCAAATATCATGAACGAAAAGTATCAAAATTGTTGTTATACTTTCTGAGCGAAGCAGGGGAAGAAGAATTGTTAACTTTCATCGTGTTATAAGTGGTTTTTTATCACACTTTCATCATTTTCAGATATTTTCATCGGAATTTGGTTTTTGGATTTGTTATTGTTTACAAAATGAGTAACAATTGACAGGCAACTACATGGATGTCCTGACAACCTCACAAACAACCAGTGAAATTCGGTGTGGAATTTGTCGGGAGCATGAAAATGCGCGACGTACTGTGCAGTGCCAGAGGTGCTCGGACGTTTTTCATGCATCATGCGTATCTCTGCCGGGACCGTCAGCAACTAGAATCGCGGGGAATACGGGTTTATGTTGGATGTGCGCAGATAGCTTGGAAATTGTGGCCACGGGCTCTCAAATTCTGAATGATTCAATTCAACAAGAGAGCGCGCATACTAGAGTGAACAGCGTGCATGCTGAGCGCATCAAGTGCCCATTCTGTACACTTTCAAACGCTGAGAGCAGCCAGAGAGACTACCAGTTCCCAGGCGGATTTCGACGGCACTGTACATACAGGCATCAGGATGAGGACGTAGAGGGTGCTATCGAACAGGTTTTAGCGGGCATAGCGAACGTGGAAGCTGACTTCAGAACAGAGATTTCCAGGCTAAAGCAGAATGTACGGGTATTAAATAGAATTCCGAAAGCTTCACGGCACACCGCGGCTACCAAGCTAGCAAGTGTGATTAATGCATGTGTTGCTGAAAATAATCCAACAGTATGGCAGGAATTGCTCAAATTTCCGTTTTCAGCTTTCCAGGTGCCAGTGAAGCAGTCAAATAAGTCCCTGAAAGAGAACGTGACGTCAGGTGCTTCCATGTCTTCAGGCCGCTGGGGACCCAGGACAGAGGACGCAGACATGGCTGTAGCAAAACGGGTCCAGGCCAAAATTTCTGATTTTGATGTTAGAGGAGCTGTGAGAGTAATAAGTTCAAATGATACATTGGCTCGTCATAGTACCACGAACTATGCGGAGCTGCTGAAAAAGCATCCAGCCCCTACAAGAGTTCAAACTCCCCCACTCGCACCAGATGATTCTATAGAGCCACTAACGACGGATATGGCGGCAGTGCGACAGGCCATTCAGACATTTCCGAATGGTTCCAGCGGGGGCATTGACGGACTTCGCCCTCAACACCTCAAGGATTTGACGTCAGTATCAGCAGGCGAGGCGGGAATCACTTTATTGCGATCGATTGTGAGTATGTGTAACCTGATGTTGGCCGGAAAACTCCACCGCGATGTGTGCCCTTTCTTGTATGGTGCAACTCTGTGTGCCTTGCAAAAGAAAGACGGGGGTTTGCGGCCCATCGCTATTGGCTCTGTGTGGAGAAGATTAGTGGCTAAAGTCGGTTGTATCCACGTGCGAGAGCAAGCAGCATCATACCTGCTGCCACATCAGCTGGGTTTTGGGTCCAAGGCAGGGTGCGAAGCAGCAATCCATGCAACGCGGGCTTTGTGATGGATCCCAGGAGCAGAAGCAAGGTGGTGCTGAAGATTGATTTTAGAAATGCTTTCAATGCCATCGAGCGTGATTGCATGCTAACAGCTGTTCGAGAAAGGATTCCGTCAATGTACCATTTTCTGTGGCAATGTTACTCAAAGCCCTGCCATTTGTTGTATGGGGATAGTTGTATACCATCACAAACGGGTTGTATGCAGGGTGATCCCTTTGGACCTCTGCTTTTCAGCTTGACAATACACTCTATAGTTGAGGCTCTTCAGTCCAGCCTCAATGCATGGTATCTTGATGATGGAACCCTTGGAGATTCAGCCTACAACGTCCTACAAGATTTTCGGGAAATTGTATCCAAAGCCAAAGAGGTAGGCCTTGAAATCAACCCTTCCAAGTGTGAAATCTTCTTCTGTGGAGGTGAGGATAACGTCAATGTGCTAAGTGCTTTTGACTCAATAGCGCCAGGAATACGCGTTGCGGGAAGGGACAAACTTGAGCTGCTGGGATCGCCGTTGTTAGAAGAAGGGATGGAGCAGTATGTGAAGAGCAAATTCGAAAAAGTCGAGCTGCTCATCCACCGGTTGGATTTGCTCCAGGCTCACTACGCCTTGTTCCTTTTGAAAAACTGCTTCGCTGTCCCTAAGTTCACGTACTTGCTTCGAACATCTCCTCTTTGGAAGATTTCCTCATGTCTTTCAGTCATGGATGGGTCCCTCAGACAAGCCTTGGAGCGTATTCTCGATGTCAGCTTGGACGACGGTCAGTGGCTGCAGTCTTCATTGCCAGTCAGATCAGGGGGAACCGGGGTCCGCCGGCTACAGGACATATGTTTGCCAGCCTACCTGGCTTCGTGTAATGGGGCGGGGCAGCTAGCATCTTCGCTGCTCAACAATACGGATGACGAGTTGATCCTGCCTTTTTTTTACCGAAGCCATGGATGTGTGGAGACAACAGAATGGCCAAAGCGTCCCAGGTCCTTCAGAAGTCAGCCTCCAATCTGAGTGGGATGCTCTGAGCCTCAAACAAATTGTTGAAAGCATGACTTTCCCAAACCCCACAGATTCCCTAAGGTTCAAGATCCTGCAGAATGACATTTCAGGCGCTTGGTTGGAGGCTATACCATGCCCAAATGTTGGAACATTCCTCCAGAACGAAGCATTACGCGTCAGTGTAGGGCTCCGTCTGGGAGTGAAGCTCTGTCGCCCACACTACTGTCCCTGTTCTTCCCCTGTCGACTCATTTGGCCGGCATGGGGTCTGCTGCAAACGAAGTGCTGGTAGGTTTTCTCGCCACGCAGAGCTGAACATGTTATTGCAGAAAGCCTTCAGTGCTGCTGACATCCCAGTTCGCTTGGAACCTTCTGGTCTGTTGAGGGAGGATGGAAAGAGACCTGATGGGGTAACGCTCATACCATGACCCTAGGTAAGAACCTGGTTTGGGACGTGACGTGTGCGGACTCCCTTGCGCCAAGCTACATTACCTCCTATCGCACCCCTGGATACGCAGCAGAGCTATTGGCCAAAAAGAAGCATTTGAAGTACCAGGCCATCAAGCGTACCAACCATTTTGTAGCCTTTGCCGTGGAGTCATTGGGTTCTTGGGCAAAGGAGGCCAGGGATTTGGTGGACGCTCTAGGCTCAAGATTGGCAGAAAAGACAGGAGACCGAAGGGCGAAGCGGTACCTTGTTCAGCGTTTGTCGCTGGCCATCCAGCGAGGCAACTCCACGAGTGTCCTGGGGACACTGCCAACATCCATGTCCATGGAAGAAATATTCTACCTCTAAATTCCTGTATAAATGTTAGATTAATTATTATTATCAATTTTATCAAGTACCTAGTGAAAATTATTATAATTTATTGTTAGGTATTAATAATTTGTATTTATTATTAATAATTATTATTATTATGATGTTCCAAAGAGCTTGTTAGTATGAAAATGGACCTGTATTTCAACAGTTTGAGTCACGATCGTGTTGTGAGGCACAATCTTTGAGCCGTCATTGTGAACGAACGGCTGGTCGTACAAAGCTGCGGATGGTCTTAAAAAATTCTACGGAACAAACTCTATCTAAATATGAAATAAAAAACATACCGTTCTACATGAATTTTTCGAGATATGAGATTTTCAAAATTCGTTTTGAACCCCTTCCCCTTGACATAGGGTTATGAAAAGTTTCGAGGACCATTGTGGGGTTGGTCGAAACCCATAAAAAAAATTTCGTAATTTTAACTCAACGCTAACTGGGCAAAGTGGCGCGGACGGCGGACGGACGGATTTTTTTTTATTCGATTTTCTGAATCTACGTATCTTGAAACGTAAACCAACAAATTTTGAGGGGGGGTTAAAAAAATTTTTTCTTTGGGCGATTCCAACGGTTCATTATCGAAGATAATAAACCAAAAAACTCTGCAAATTCTTGACACAACGGTTCACCAACCTACTGTCTAGATCACTAATTATTAACAATTTCATCAAGTACCTAGTGAAAATTATTATAATTTATTGTTAGGTATTAATAATTCGTATTTATTATTAATAATAATTATTAATAATTATGATTAATTAATACGATATAATTCTGGGGTTTTTAAAACTACGTCGGTAATAATTATTCTATAAAAGAAGTACCTACCAACAAACATTCGAAATTACCTTCATTTCCGTAGCACGAAACGCACCTCAGAACAACAAACTCGACATCACTTAAGCCATATGATGTTCCAAAGAGCTTGTTAGTATGAAAATGGACCTGTATTTCAACAATTTGATTCACGATCGTGTTGTGAGGCACAATCTTTGAGCCGTCATTGTGAACGAACGGCTGGTCGTACAAAGCTGCGGATGGTCTTAAAAAATTCTACGGAACAAACTCTATCTAAATATGAAATAAAACTCTGCAAATTCTTGACACAACGGTTCATTATCTTCTTTGTACAGATCACCCTTCTGTCTAGATCACTAGGTCTAAATGTCTAGATCCTAAATGTTAGATTAATTATTATTATCAATTATCACTAATTATTAACAATTTTGTCAAGTACCTAGTGAAAATTATTATAATTTATTGTTAGGTATTAATAGTTCGTATTCATTATTAATAATGATTATTATTAATTATGATTAATTAATACGATATAATTCTGGGGTTTTTAATACTACGTCGGTAATAATTTTTCTATAAAAGAAGTACCTACCAACAAACATTCGAAATTACCTTCATTTCCGTAGCACGAAACGCACCTCAGAACAACAAACTCGACATCACTTAAGCCATATGATGTTCCAAAGAGCTTTTAGTATGAAAATGGACCTGTATTTCAACAATTTGATACACGATCGTGTTATGAGGCACAATCTTTGAGCCCTCATTGTGAACGAACGGCTGGTCGTACAAAGCTGCGGATGGTCTTAAAAAATTCTACGGAACAAACTCTATCTAAATATGAAATAAAACTCTGCAAATTCTTGACACAACGGTTCATTATCTTCTTTGTACAGATCACCCTTCTGTCTAGATCACTAGGTCTAAATGTCTAGATCCTAAATGTTAGATTAATTATTATTATCAATTATCACTAATTATTAACAATTTTATCAAGTACCTACTGAAAATTATTATAATTTATTGTTAGGTATTAATAATTCGTATTTATTATTAATAATAATTATTATTAATTATGATTAATCAATACGATATAATTCTGGGGTTTTTAATACTACGTCGGTAATAATTTTTCTATAAAAGAAGTACCTACCAACAAACATTCGAAATTACCTTCATTTCCGCAGCACGAAACGCACCTCAGAACAACAAACTCGACATCACTTAAGCCATATGATGTTCCAAAGAGCTTGTTAGTATGAAAATGGACCTGTATTTCAACAGTTTGATACACGATCGTGTTGTGAGGCACAATCTTTGAGCCCTCATTGTGAACGAACGGCTGGTCGTACAAAGCTGCGGATGGTCTTAAAAAATTCTACGGAACAAACTCTATCTAAATATGAAATAAAAAACATACCGTTCTATATGAATTTTTCGAGATATGAGATTTTCAAATTTTCAAAATTCGTTTTGAACCCCTTCCCCTTGACCTAGGGTTATGAAAAGTTTCGAGGACCATTGTGGGGTTGGTCGAAACCCATAAAAAAAATTTCGAAATTTTAACTCAACGCTAACTGGGCAAAGTGGCGCGGACGGCGTACGGCGGACGGCGTACGGCGGACGGACGGATTTTGGTTTATTATCTTCGATAATGAACCATTGGAATCGCCCAAAGAAAAAATTTTTTTAACCCCCCCTCAAAATTTGTTGGTTTACGTTTCAAGACACGTAGATTCAGAAAATCGAATTAAAAAAAATCCGTCCGTCCGCCGTCCGCCGTACGCCGTACGCCGTACACCGTACGCCGTACGCCGTACGCCGTCCCCCGTACGCCGTCCGCCGTCCGCCGTCCACGCCGTTTTGCCCAGTTAGCGTTGAGCTAAAATTACGAAATTTGGTTTCTGGTTTTGGACCAGCCCCACAATGATCCTCGAAACTTTTCATAACCCTAGGTCAAGGGGAAGGGGTTCAAAACGAAATTTAAAATTTCGACAATGTCATATCTCCAAATATTTAACTGAACCGTGTAATGTTTAGTTCACTTTTGAATGACCTGAAAAATTACGAATCTTTTAAGACCAATTGGATTTTTGTGCGACCAGCTGTTCGTTCACAGTGAGCGCGCAAAGGTTTAGGAAAAACACTAAACTTTCGCGCCGAAAACGGCCGTTATGTGACCCAACCACCAGACGCCCAGAATAAAACTACCTTTTTTCATCTTCCCGGTAAACTACAGTCTAGAAATTTTAACCGTGAGTCGGGGATAGACCACATTGCAATATTTACTCGGTTTCTCATCTGTAAAATTGTTTAAATAATACCTTTTTGTAATAATACAAATTAAATTTTGATGATGAGCTATTGACTTGAAATTTTAAAAATAGGTCAGAACTGGATCACAATGCAATATTCACTCGGTTTCTTGTCTGTAAAATTGTTTAAATAATACCTATTTGTTTAAACAAATTAAATGTTGATGATGAGCTAGATACTTGAAATTTTAAATATAGGTCTGAAATGGATGACATTTCATTATTCACTCGGTTTGTATGACATGGTATGAGTATGGTATGGTATATTATTGTATGTATGATTTGGTATAATACAGTATGGTATGATAGGAAAGAAATTCGTATGGTATGGTATGAGTACGGTGAGAATATGGTATGGTGCCGATTTGCAATACAGTCTGGTATAGACAGAAGGGTGATCTGCACAAGGAAGATAATAAACCGTTGTGTCAAGAATTTGCAGAGTTTTTTTTATTCGATTTTCTGAATCTACGTATCTTGAAACGTAAACCAACAAATTTTGAGGGGGGGTTAAAATTTTTTTTTCTTTGGGCGATTCCAATGGTTCATTATCGAAGATAATAAACCAAAACATACCGTTCTATATGAATTTTTCGAGATATGAGATTTTCAAATTTTCAAAATTCGTTTTGAACCCCTTCCCCTTGACCTAGGGTTATGAAAAGTTTCGAGGATCATTGTGGGGCTGGTCCAAACCCAGAAACCAAATTTCGTAATTTTAGCTCAACGTTAACTGGGCAAAGTGGCGCGGACGGCGTACGGCGGACGGACGGATTTTTTGGTTTATTATCTTCGATAATGAACCATTGGAATCGCCCAAAGAAAAAATTTTTTTAACCCCCCCTCAAAATTTGTTGGTTTACGTTTCAAGATACGTAGATTCAGAAAATCGAATTTAAAAAAATCCGTCCGTCCGCCGTACGCCGTACGCCGTCCGCCGTCCGCCGTCCGCGCCACTTTGCCCAGTTAACGTTGAGCTAAAATTACGAAATTTGGTTTCTGGGTTTGGACCAGCCCCACAATGATCTCGAAACTTTTCATAACCCTAGGTCTAGGGGAAGGGGTTCAAAACGAATTTTGAAAATTTGAAAATCTCATATCTCGAAAAATTCATATAGAACGGTATGTTTTTTATTTCATATTTAGATAGAGTTTGTTCCGTAGAATTTTTTAAGACCATCCGCAGCTTTGTACGACCAGCCGTTCGTTCACAATGACGGCTCAAAGATTGTGCCTCACAACACGATCGTGAATCAAACTGTTGAAATACAGGTCCATTTTCATACTAAAAGCTCTTTGGAACATCATATGGCTTAAGTGATGTCGAGTTTGTTGTTCTGAGGTGCGTTTCGTGCTACGGAAATGAAGGTAATTTCGAATGTTTGTTGGTAGGTACTTCTTTTATAGAAAAATTATTACCGACGTAGTAATAAAACCCCAGAATTATATCGTATTAATTAATCATAATTAATAATAATCATTATTAATAATGAATACGAACTGATAATACCTAACAATAAATTATAATAATTTTCACTAGGTACCTACTTGACAAAATTGTTAATAATTAGTGATAATTGATAATAATAATTAATCTAACATTTAGGATCTAGACATTTAGACCTAGTGATCTAGACAGAAGGGTGATCTGTACAAAGAAGATTGTTTGGGCTGGTAGGTAGTAGGTATTACTTGCCCCAACAGAGTGCTCACCATGATGGCTGGTGGGAGCCGTTGTTCGGCTGTCCAACCTGTTCCCCCGTCCCAGCTCGTTGATAAAGACCGATTGTTATCACTATCAAAGTTGCTGTACTGTTATCATTATTATAATACCGTTTGTTTTATCGAGTTTCATCCGTTCTCGTGTGAAATAAAAAGAGTTGTTATCCGGTGTTTATTACTCGTGATTATTTCGTTTACCCGTTCAAACAAAGATAATGAACCGTTGTGTCAAGAATTTGCAGAGTTTTTTTATTCGATTTTCTGAATCTACGTATCTTGAAACGTAAACCAACAAATTTTGAGGGGGGGTTAAAAAATTTTTTTCTTTGGGCGATTCCAATGGTTCATTATCGAAGATAATAAACCAAAAACATACCGTTCTATATGAATTTTTCGAGATATGGAATTTTCAAAATTTCAAAATTCGTTTTGAACCCCTTCCCCTTGACCTAGGGTTATGAAAAGTTTCGAGGACCATTGTGGGGCTGGTCCAAACCTAGAAACCAAATTTCGTAATTTTAGCTCAACGTTAACTGGGCAAAGTGGCGCGGACGGCGGACGGCGTACGGATGGATTTTGGTTTATTATCTCCGATAATGAACCATTGGAATCGCCCAAAGAAAAATTTTTTTTAACCCCCCCTCAAAATTTGTTGGTTTACGTTTCAAGACACGTAGATTCAGAAAATCGAATAAAAAAAAATCCGTCCGTCCGCCGTACGCCGTCCCCCGTCCGCCGTCCGCGCCACTTTGCCCAGTTAGCGTTGAGCTAAAATTACGAAATTTGGTTTCTGGGTTTGGACCAGCCCCACAATAATCCTCGAAACTTTTCATAACCCTAGGTCAAGGGGAAGGGGTTCAAAACGAAATTTAAAATTTCGACAATGTCATATCTCCAAATATTTAACTGAACCGTGTAATGTTTAGTTCACTTTTGAATGACCTGAAAAATTACGAATCTTTTAAGACCAATTGGATTTTTGTGCGACCAGCTGTTCGTTCACAGTAAGCGCGCAAAGGTTTAGGAAAAACACTAATCTTTCGCGCCGAAAACGGCCGTTATGTGACCCAACCACCAGACGCCCAGAATAAAACTACTTTTTTTTCATCTTCCCGGTAAACTACAGTCTAGAAATTTTAACCGTGAGTCGGGGATAGACCACATTGCAATATTTACTCGGTTTCTCATCTGTAAAATTGTTTAAATAATACCTTTTTGTAATAATACAAATTAAATTTTGATGATGAGCTATTGACTTGAAATTTTAAAAATAGGTCAGAACTGGATCACAATGCAATATTCACTCGGTTTCTTGTCTGTAAAATTGTTTAAATAATACCTATTTGTTTAAACAAATTAAATGTTGATGATGAGCTAGATACTTGAAATTTTAAATATAGGTCTGAAATGGATGACATTTCATTATTCACTCGGTTTGTATGACATTGTATGAGTATGGTATGGTATATTATTGTATGTATGATTTGGTATAATACAGTATGGTATGATAGGAAAGAAATTCGCATGGTATGGTATGAGTACGGTGAGAATATGGTATGGTGCCGATTTGCAATACAGTCTGGTATAGACAGAAGGGTGATCTGCACAAGGAAGATAATAAACCGTTGTGTCAAGAATTTGCAGAGTTTTGGTTTATTATCTTCGATAATGAACCATTGGAATCGCCCAAAGAAAAAAAAATTTTAACCCCCCCTCAAAATTTGTTGGTTTACGTTTCAAGATACGTAGATTCAGAAAATCGAATAAAAAATAAACCAAAAATCCGTCCGTCCGCCGTACGCCGTCCGCGCCACTTTGCCCAGTTAACGTTGAGCTAAAATTACGAAATTTGGTTTCTGGGTTTGGACCAGCCCCACAATGATCCTCGAAACTTTTCATAACCCTAGGTCGAGGGGAAGGGGTTCAAAACGAATTTCGAAAATTTGAAAATCTCATATCTCGAAAAATTCATATAGAACGGTATGTTTTTTATTTCATATTTAGATAGAGTTTGTTCCGTAGAATTTTTTAAGACCATCCGCAGCTTTGTACGACCAGCCGTTCGTTCACAATGACGGCTCAAAGATTGTGCCTCACAACACGATCGTGACTCAAATTGTTGAAATACATGTCCATTTTCATACTAACAAGCTCTTTGGAACATCATATGGCTAAAGTGATGTCGAGTTTGTTGTTCTGAGGTGCGTTTCGTGCTACGGAAATGAAAGTAATTTCGAATGTTTGTTGGTAGGTACTTCTTTTATAGAAACATTATTGCCGACGTAGTAATTGAAACCCCAGAATTATATCGTAATAATTAATCATAATTAATAATAATAATAATATAATATGACATCATAATATGTCATAATAATAAGTAGACTCCATATCGACTCGAGGTGTTTATTTGAGTTCGAATGGACCTTCAAGAAGAGCAAATGTCGACTCAAATACATCGAGAAAACGAAAAAATGTAGGCTCCATATCGACTCGAGGTGTTTATTTGAGTTCGAGTGGACCTTCAAGAAGAGCAAAATTGCTCGATTTTGTCGACTCAAATACATCGAGAAAACGACAAAAAGTTTACTTCATATCGACTCGAGGTGTTTATTTGAGTTCGAATGGACCTTCAAGAAGAGCAATTGTCGACTCAAATACACCGACAAAACGAAAAAAAGTTGACTTCATATCGACTCGAGGTGTTTATTTGAGTTCGAATGGACCTTCAAGAAGAGCAATTGTCGACTCAAATACATCGAGAAAACGAAAAAAAGTTGACTTCATATCGACTCGAGGTGTTTATTTGAGTTCGAATGGACCTTCAAGAAGAGCAATTGTCGACTCAAATACATCGAGAAAACGAAAAAAAGTTGACTTCATATCGACTCGAGGTGTTTATTTGAGTTCGAATGGACCTTCAAGAAGAGCAATTGTCGACTCAAATACATCGAGAAAACGAAAAAAACTTGACTTCATATCGACTCGAGGTGTTTATTTGAGTTCGAATGGACCTTAAAGAAGAGCAATTGTCGACTCAAATACATCGAGAAAACGAAAAAAAGTTGACTTCATATCGACTCGAGGTGTTTATTTGAGTTCGAATGGACCTTCAAGAAGAGCAAATGTCGACTCAAATACATCGAGAAAACGAAAAAAAGTAGGCTCCATATCGACTCGAGGTGTTTATTTGAGTTCGAGTGGACCTTCAAGAAGAGCAATTGTCGACACTAATACATCGTGACAACGAAAAAAAGTAGACTTCACGTCGACTCGAGGTGTTTATTTGAGTTCGAATGGACCTTCAAGAAGAGCAAATGTCGACTCAAATACATCGAGAAAACGAAAAAATGTAGGCTCCATATCGACTCGAGGTGTTTATTTGAGTTCTAGTGGACCTTCAAGAAGAGCAAAATTGCTCGATTTTGTCGACTCAAATACATCGAGAAAACGAAAAAAAGTTGACTTCATATCGACTCGAGGTGTTTATTTGAGTTCGAATGGACCTTCAAGAAGAGCAAATGTCGACTCAAATACATCGAGAAAACTAAAAAAAGACTCCATATCGACCCGAGGTGTTTATTTGAGTTCGAATGGACCTTCAAGAAGAGCAATTGTCGACTCAAATACATCGAGAAAACGAAAAAAAGTAGACTTCACATCGACTCGAGGTGTTTATTTGAGTTCGAATGGACCTCAGAGAAGAGCAATTGTCGACTCAAATACATGGAGAAAACGAAAAAAAGGTGACTTCATATCGACTCGAGGTGTTTATTTGAGTTCGAATGGACTTTCAAGAAGAGCAATTGTCGACTCAAATACATCGAGAAAACGAAAAAAAGTTGACTTCATATCGAGTCGAGGTGTTTATTTGAGTTCGAATGGACCTTCGAGAAGAGCACTTGTCGACTCAAATACATCGTGAAAACGAAAAAAAGGTGACTTCATATCGACTCGAGTTGTTTATTTGAGTTCGAATGGACCTTCAAGAAGAGCAATTGTCGACTTAAATACATCGAGATACTTTACGGCACCTGAGGCCATTGTTACCCTTTATAAATCGTTAGTACGGTCTGTAATGGAATACGCAAGTCCTATATGGTCCCCATATTATGAAGAGCATAAGGATCGCTTGGAGAGAGAGCAGCGGAGGTTCTTCAGGTATCTCTGCTACAAGCTTCGACTGCCGGCTGGCCACTACCAATTTTCAACCCTTGCAGCCACTTACAATTTGCCCAAGTTGGAAGAGCGCCGTTTTGATGCCGATGTTGTTTTCTTCCACAAGCTAGTAAATGGTAGGCTTCAGTGCCCTTATCTCCTTTCATGCGTCAACATAAACGTTCCTAGCTACATTCAGTAACATTGTTCTACGCTCCTTTTGCTGCCTACAATTATCAAATTCATCGCCCCCTTGATTCGTTTACCACGTGAGGTCAATGATTTCCTCCAGGCAGTGGATTTTGATTTCTTCGTTAGTAGCCTTTCTCGCCTCAGAACCAGCCTTGCTATTTATCACCTGACTCAGTAAATTTTTCTTCCAGCTTACAGTGTTTCGGGGTGTTTTTCATTTTTCATAGTAAACCTTTTGCTTTTTCTTTTTGTATCATTTTTGTTAAGTATTTCGTTTAAGTACACTGTATAGTACCCCATTGTTCGCTCTCTGTCGTTGTGCAACAACTGAACTTTGTAATTGGCGTGAGCCGTGCGTTAATAAATAAATAAATAAACGAGAGCCCTGTCGTGAGGGTGACACCCAAGTACTTGAATGCAGACACAGCGTCAACTGGACTCCCACCAAATACAAATTTATCCCCTGCTCCGAGTCTGCCTTCACGACGAAAAACCATAATTTTCGATTTGGCCAGGTTGACTGTCAGCCCCCATCTAGTAGTGTACTCCTCCAGTCCAAAAATATTTCTACGCAGATCATGAGGGGATAGTGCCAGGATTACGATGTTGTCAGCGTACATAAGTGTCTTAATGATGGTGCCACCGACCCCAACTCCACAAGGAAGAGCGTCAATCAAGTCATTGATGTACAATGTAAACATCTGTGGGCTGAGTAAGCAGCCCTGCCTCACTCCACATTCTATGGGAAATGGCTGGGAGACGCCGTCCCTACCCCACACTGCCCCACTGCCACCCGCATACATTGATCTCACAGCAGCCATGAAGCGCCGCCCAACACCCGCTGCCTCAAGTTTCTGGAAGAGCAGATTATGGCGAACTCCATCAAAGGCAGACCTAAAGTCCACAAAAAATGCATACAGCTTGCGTCGGGGGCCTGCATTAAACCTTATATGGACCAGGCTTATAAGTGTGAAGATAGCATCCGTTGTGCTGTATCCCTTACGGAAACCACACTGACTTTCATTCAGTATTCTCTCTGAGTTGAAGTGGTACTCCAATCTTGCAAGAAGCAGAGCGCAATATATCTTTGCGCAGCAGTTTATAAATGATAGGCCCCTGTAATTATTAACTTCGTTAATGTCTCCTTTCTTAAACAGGGGGAAGATAATTGACGCTGAGAAACTGGTCGGGACAGTGCCCCGCTCGTACATAATAGCGTTATAATATCCATCATTTCTCGGTGTTTGCAAACATTTTCGGCAACCAGAATCGTTATTATGTTAATGCTCGTCTCAATTACTGTGTTTGAAATAATTCTAATACATTCTACAGGGACATTCCAGCATTGTTCAAGCAGTTTTGATTTAGTTCCAGTATTTTGACATGGATATATCTATTGTCTGGGGGCCAGTCAAAAATTTCCGTCATCAAAACAAATTTAATTTTAAATTAAAAAAAAAAAAACATTGTAACGTTTTTTGGGTCACTTCCGGTGGTTGGAGAGGGTAGCGAGTATCATGAAAGTTTTCTAAAAAAGCAGACGATTCTAAAAATTGGTGAAAGATTTCTGTGCGATGAACACTACGGAAGTTCCATTTCCCTACCAACGGCTTGGTTGTACGTGAAAATCATAAGAATTTTTTCGTTACGGTTTTGGGTGGCTCCTAAAGTATTTGTAGTGAATATTAAACGACCGATTGTTAGCTAAGAGACATATCCATGATCAGAGGTTTTTCCCAGTAAGGGAGAAATTAGTTTTTTATATGGAAGAAGTATCTACCAACAAACATGCGAAATTACCTTCATTCAGTAGCATGAAAAGTAACTACCTCCGAACAAAGAATTATTAAATAATGAAATATTTAATATTATTGAAAAATAATGAATTGAAATTTTCATCTTGTTCCATGAAAACAGCGAAATTGTATTGGGCTGCAAGAAGTCTTATGGCTCAAGAGCCTAGACAATCGGCGTAGGAAAAAAAAAAAAAAAAAAAAAAAAAAAAAAAAAAAAAAAAAAAAAATCTTGTTCCATAGAAATATGGATTGAATTTGACAGACAAACTTAACTCTCTCTATTGCATAATGTGCTCTATATTATAGAGCGTTTAGGGAATCACTGAAAATACCTGAATTTCAACATAACTCCTACTCGTACATGGCCAAATAGAGTACTTATTTTTCCGGAAAGATAAAATCGTGGAAATATTTCCGAAAGATTGTCGATTGAACATGAGGAGCTCAAAAGAAATATTTAACGGAATGTTATGATCATATGAACTGGTCTTGGAGAGATATTTTGAGGACGTAAGATAATAAAGTAGATAAAATATCATTTTAGAGCAAAAAGCTTTGCAAATTTATTAAAGACCGAGCGTCGTGCGCGGTGGTAGCGGGAACCGTAGGAGTGGAGTAGTGTTGCAAGATGGCCCTCTCCCCTTTTCGCACAGTCAGGGTTGAAAAATCCCTTTCCACACCAAAAAATACACAAACGCGAAAAATGGTATTTAGACCCACCCGTTTCACGTTTTTCAACTAAAATCGACGGGAAAATGGCTATCCGCGACCCGCGTCGTGTTTGTGCTCGATCCCTTTGCCAAAAAATATTGTTTAGTTTTACATTTTATCCGTCCCAATAATGTTTTTAGAATAGAGTACGGAATAAATTAACAGTTTCCTAGTTATTTTGTCTTATTTTCCCAAAAAATCGCAAAAATCCCATTTTCACGCTTAAATCCCTTCTTCCCATTCGCACTCAATAAACACGTTAGGACGCGCATTCCGTTCGGATGCAATAGCGATCCGTAAGAGGTACATCTCAGTAGTAGATACTCGCCCGTTTAACTCACAAGTTTCTAGTGCTACGATAGATACTCCCCAAATATAACATAATATAACATTTTTTTTTTTTAATTTTAACTTTATTATCAACTCAATGATTATACAGTTTTGATAATTGTTTATAGTAAATAAATTAATTAACATGTTACATGAGTTTGGGTACAACCCAGTGGTTGTCCCTAATACAGTTAATATAATAAATAGTATAACAAGATAAAGTCTTACACTAGGAACGTTTGCACGAAAGTTTACACGGTTTGTTTGAACGGAAAACATTTGAAGGAACTTTTCATTAGGAATTTTTTTTAACTTTAAATTTAATTCTAATAATTTTTTGCTTAATAAAAATTTAAGTAGGGTAATTTTGGTTCGCAGGTTGGGGTAGTGAGTCTTGGGGCCTCTTCCGTTTCAATCTTCTTGCTGTGGGGGGAGGTGTTGCTGATTCGGGTATCGAGGCTATTAAAGGGTTTTCATGTTGCATCATTCTTCTGTTCAGAGACTTGTACATTTCTTTGATGACGGTGTTCACTAGGGGGATGTCGAGGTCAGCGTGTAGCCTCGAGTTGCGCACATACCAAGGAGCACCTGTTATCATCCTTAGCACCCGATTTTGTGTGACTTGGATTTTGTTTATGTGAGATGCAGCGGCACATCCCCACAACCCACACGAGTAGCTCCAGATCGGCCGGATGAGTGACAGATACACCAGCCTTTTGGTGTCTAAGGTTAGCGGCGAGTTTGGGCTCATCAGTGGTCTGAGTTGCCGGATGCGTTCGCGAATCCTTCCATCCAGATGTGAAATGTGGCGCTTCCATGTCAACTTGGCATCGAGGTACAGACCCAGGTAACGGACGGACGAGTCAACCGGTATAACTGCCTCGCCAAGCGAGAGCTGATCTTCGTACATCTGTCTGCGTAGGGTGAAAGGAATAATTACTGATTTTTGCGGGTTCATGCTGATTCGCCATTCCTTACACCAGTTACTCAACTCCTCGAGAGGACCAAGCAGAGCATTGCTTGCTTCTGGGAAGGTGTCTGCTACCTGCAGTAAAGCTAGATCATCCGCAAACTGGGCTGTAGTGTTACCATCGAGATGAGGCAGGTCATGCACGTATATTAGATAAAGAAATGGCCCAACACACTTCCCTGCGGGACTCCGGACCGGATGGGTTTTGATGATGAGACAGCTTGCTGATATTTTACTAAGAATGTTCTTCCTCTTAGGTAAGATAGTATTAGGCGATAATATGTGTCAGGTAATTTATCTTTGACTTTGTAGAGGAGCCCATCGTGCAACACCTTGACAAACGCCTTCTCCGTATCGATAAATACCCGTTCGTAAGTTTGCAGAATCTCGTCGATCACCCTGTGTAGCTGTTGAGAGCAGGAATGGTTTGGTCGGAATCCAAATTGAGCGGGGGGGGGGGGGGGGGATGAGTGGCGCTAGGTAGGGCATCAGCCTCGGGAGGAGCAACCTTTCAAATATTTTTGATAACACAGGTAATAAACTAATCGGTCGGTAGCTGGCTGGATTTTCTTTTAGTTTATTGGGCTTGTGAATCATGACGACCGTGGCGTGTTTCCATTTGTTGGGTATAATATAACATAATATTATTTCATGCAATAAAATATTTTAAAAACATTCGATCGTATTTAGAAAAATAAAATTTTGCCTAATGTTACTTATCATTAAAAACCAATTTTTGTACCCATGAAAGGGGGTTGATGTGCAGTTTTTCTCAGGGAGCACCTCACATTATGAATCTTTGGCTCTCTAACTTCTTTCATTTCGCTCTGTGAAGTCTGTCTGTGATAATTCGAATTTATTTATTAGATTTACACTTAGTTGGTCGATTCCAATGGTTCATTAACGAATATAATAAACCAAAATGATACAATGGAGACAATTTTTTTTTTTTTTCTTTCATATCCTTACGAAACTTTCAAAGTCTGCCAAAAGTGAACTTGACTTATTTTAAACAACACCCTTTTATGGATCTCTTCAGTAATGTTCCTGTAGAGGATTAAAACCAAAACTCTGCAAATTCTTGACACAACGGTTCATTATCTTCTTTGTACAGATCACCCTTCTGTCTAGATCACTAGGTCTAAATGTCTAGATCCTAAATGTTAGATTAATTATTATTATCAATTATCACTAATTATTAACAATTTCATCAAGTACCTAGTGAAAATTATTATAATTTATTGTTAGGTATTAATAATTCGTATTTATTAATAATAATAATAATAATTAATTATGATTAATTAATACGATATAATTCTGGGGTTTTTAATACTACGTCGGTAATGATTTTTCTATAAAAGAAGTACCTACCAACAAACATTCGAAATTACCTTCATTTCCGTAGCACGAATCGCACCTCAGAACAACAAACTCGACATCACTTAAGCCATATGATGTTCCAAAGAGCTTGTTAGTATGATAATGGACCTGTATTTCAACAGTTTGATTCACGATCGTGTTGTGAGGCACAATCTTTGAACCGTCATTGTGAACGAACGGCTGGTCGTACAAAGCTGCGGATGGTCTTAAAAAATTCTACGGAACAAACTCTATCTAAATATGAAATAAAAAACATACCGTTCAATATGAATTTTTCGAGATATGGAATTTTCAACATTTCAAAATTCGTTTTGAACCCCGTCCCCTTGACCTAGGGTTATGAAAAGTTTCGTGGATCATTGTGGGGCTGGTCCAAACCCAGAAACCAAATTTCGTAATTTTAACTCATCGCTAACTGGGCAAAGTGCCGCGGACGGCGGACGGACGGATTTTTTTTAATTCGATTTTCTGAATCTACGTATCTTGAAACGTGAACCAACAAATTTTGAGGGGGGGTTAAAATTTTTTTTTCTTTGGGCGATTCCAATGGTTCGTTATCGAAGATAATAAACCAAAATCAGCTGCTACTACCTGCAACTTATTGTTTTTTAACTGTTTCAGTACCTACTGCAAAACGGTGTTTCACCTATTGCGTAATTACACTGCTAAACTATATATTAATGTCGCATTACCAACTATATTACATTATTTGCAACAGCAATAAGATTTGTTTGCATCTATCTCTTGCATTGCCAACAAGGAGCACATTTTAATGAAATTCTGATTGATACATTATGGATGAATATTATATTTTAGACCCCATGTTTATAGACATTTTTTGTTCAGCATAAAATTTCCCAAAAGAATCCGCATTCAGAAAATTTCGCTCCCATAAAATCGGTTTTCCGACCACTGTGCGCCGCCAGAAGGCAAGAGAAGAAAGACAGCGCATGGCCTCAGAACTTCGCAGCGAGCCAAGTTAGAGCGTTTAAAGCAATCTTTCCAATATTTCCAATATTAGGTCTCGGAAATATTTCCGACCTTCAGTACTCTATGGCCAAATCAATGTTTTTTGTTTTGTTTTCTAATTTTTATTTATTTAATTTTTTTTTTATTAGCGATTTCGCTTTTTGAATTTATTTGATAAATCACTTTTAGCACGCCAAAGGCGTTCATATTCATGAACTCAGCCTTAGTATGGACCTATTGAGCAACCCCTCGGAATTTGGGAGGTCTCACTATCTTGATAATCGAGATATCCTGCCGAAAGGTTCGTGGCCATTGGGAATAACGCCAAGCTACGCCCAGAAAGCTAATGTAATTTTACTGTTATTACAACTAATCTAATTGCTACTACAAGTACTGTAATCTTAGTCGAGTCATTCAAGTCGACCACCAATCGTATAAGTTGAATAACGAGCGCACAGAGACTTAACTTACGCTTACTAAAAGTTGGGAAATTTTCTGTTCCAAATCAGTGGAAGACGAGGTAGCGCTGACTGCGCCGTTCGGCTGACCCGGTGGCGTCATCGTGGAGCTGACGCGGCACCTCAACCTGAACTCTTCAATGTTCTGAGAGTCACTATTCTGAAAGATCAAGAGGAAATCAACGTACATTTTGGAACATTCCCGGTACACTAGTCGCAGGCTATCTACCGGACTAGGGTCGGGGAGGTCGAACCCTTCCGTCGTGTCGCAGGCTATCTACCGCCCTTAAGCTCTCTAAAAATGGAAATGACCTCACGTCGTTGAAAAAACAGTCGAGAAGATCTTTCCCTGCGTTCACGGACCTCCACCATCTTCCATCAACTGTCTGTCAAGCAGCTGACGAGCCCCACAGTCTTTGATTTTGTACTTAAGCTTCACGTGCCTCCACACGCACTCAATAGTTTGTGTGTGGGCTCCCGTGGTTGGATCGATGAAGTTTTCTGAGTGGTTCACTGCGTTATGGGTGTAACCATGGTTCACCAATGAGCTGTACGCTCGCCACATATCAGAATGGATAGTGCTTCCCTGCTCGATTTCGTTCAGAATAATTGGTAATAGAGTGGCACGATCTCTGCGCTCGACCACGAAAAATCGCCGTTCCAACATTCCGTCTTTATTGCAGCACATACCGAAAACCCAGGGGCCATGCACGCGTTCGCCATAGTTCTGGGAAGAAGACTGCACATTTTCGCATTCATTTTCATAATTTTCGGAAGAATCGGAATCGCTGACAGGTGCGGGTTCTCGATGACGATGGTCACTCGCCAACAAACGGCCCCGATTATACTTTCGCTTGCCTTGAAAGAGTGATTCATCTATTTGAACAACCGATCCAACCCCACCCATTTTATCACGTTTATCGTACATATCAACACACACATCTCTACACATATTGTACCAGTCCGTCACAGTATGACTACTTCTCCCACTCAGTGGAGATAGATCAATGTTTGAGGTGGGATAAACATATCAATATGTTAGTTAATAGGCTCCGCAAGCTAGTTTACATATGTAGGGAGGTAAGAGGATTTTTGTCGATGGAGGCAATCAGAACGCTGTATTTTGCCCTTGTGCAGTCCCTAATGATTTACGGCATTTCGGGATGGGGTGGTGCAGGCTCAGGTCTTTTGGGTTCCGTCTCGGTAGTACAGAAATTGCTCATCAAAGTACTACTTAAAAAAAACATAAGATATCCTTCGGATGAGCTCTTCCGGCGGATGAACGTCCTCTCATTCCTGAACCTTAGAGATAAAATAACAATAATTAGGATAAGCAAGGAGGTGCAGGGGGGCGCGCTGCCTTTGCTAGAGAGAGGCGTCACCCGGGATTCAAGCAAAGGTTTGGTTAAGCTGCCGTTTCGTAGGACCACACGAGGTCAACTGATCTATGATTACAGAGGAGGGAAGCTCTATAACGCATTACCTGAACATATACGCGCTGTAACATCTACTTCGATTTTCAAGACGAAATTGGGAAGGTATTTTTATAATATGCAAAAACAAGATTTATAAAATATTTTAATATCTATCTTTGCTGTTTCGTCCACTACATTTTTATTTTTGAAGCATCGGTTCAGTGAAATACTTTTTTATTTATCTATTTATTTTCTTCTTTCTCTCTCTCTCCTTTTTTCTGCCACAACTTTTAATGTAAATTGTTCTCGCTAGAGTGGTATTGTGACAAGTTTTTCAAAAGCACTTCTTTAATTCAATAAATATGTACTTCTTTAAATTAAATATATGTACTCTAACTTAGTTTGATGATAAACGCAACTCCTCCCCACAGCACAAGCTTTGCTTAAAGTGGGGAGTAGCATTGATGATTTATGTTATTTGTAAACAATCATGTATTATTTCTCAATAAATGCAATTAAAAAAAAAAAAAAAAAAAAAAAAAAAAACTCCACCTTACAGCATCATTATTACTAACTAAATTGCACCACATCCAGACTGGTTCGACGATTTCGCATAGCGAGAGCTTGCTATTGCACTTCCCCGACACATCATTGTAAGTAAAAAATTTATTTGTTCTTCGAAGAGAATAAAACGTTTGGCACCCCTTCTTCGAACATCGCAGGTACACAGTTTTTATCAACTCTCCATTTACGTCTCTTTTCTTACTTTTTTTTAAACGTTCCTTTAGGTCACCACCGCACACTTCATCACCCCTCACTTTTGCACATGACACTGGTTGGTTCGGTAATACGCCCTTATCCTTCAAATATTTGATACACGTTTCCTCGTCGGGTATAATTCGCGGTACAACTTTCCTAAACTCATCTCGACTGACGCGACGATTCAACTGAGAACATGCCATTACGGAGAACACATCAACAGATCGAAAGGTGAAAGGTGAGAACGGTAGATAAACACGAGCGGCGGTAGATAGCCTGCAACCGGTGGGAAGTGGGGTAGATAGCCTGCGACCAGTGTACCACATTCCCTGTAAATTTGGTTGGTATAATATAATATATTATTATTATAAAGTAACATATTATGTTACTTTTTCAACTTTTAACACCTGTTGTAACCTTATTTTCTGGATATCCCTTATTGGACCAGTAGATAATATCTACAACACCCCCAACAACCTGTAAAAGTTCCATTAACTTCGGAATTCTTGTTCTGGTGTTACTTCGAATTTATTTCATCCCCCTCTCATGAATTTTAACTATTCAATAAAACAAACTACTCAATGCTGCATGAATTTCTATATAGTTAGTACCTAATTCGGCGGATATGAGTTTGCGAATACGAAATGAGATTTGAAATTCGCGCTTGACAAAGTTGTCAGGGAAACGAGAGGTATTTGGAGCTTGCGCATTTTGTTCTCGAGAGCAGCACCGGAGTGGCGGTCCTACCATCGGCAGTTGTTTTGCGGGTGTGAAAGAGATCGAGTAAGTAGGTAGATATGTGTCGATTTTTGGAGCTCGCGGATTTTGTTCTCGAGAGCAGCTGAGTAGTAACGGTCGTCATTGTCCGTGTGTGAAGGAATCGAGTAGATAATAATATTAATAATAATAATAATATTATGTGCGTTGTTCTAAAAAAAATGGATTTGAAGTAAAATTCGTTGAAATTTTTCCTCTATTACGCATGGTTTTGGTGCCACACTCAACTCGTCAATATGACTTGCCAAGAGCTGAAATTCGCTTGGAGTTCGCTCATGTTATGTTGGCTCCCCTGCCAACTGGGAAGGATCGAACTGGTATGTGGAGGTCAAAGAGCGCATTTCAAGAAACAAAAGCCCTCATTTTCGAAACATCACTCTCGTTATTATTTGTTTCTGCGTTTTTCATCAAATTATGATGAATTCTTCTCGTCGATCCTGAGGGAACTGTATATTGTTACACATGTGGGTGCGTCAAAACACCAAGACACGACGAAATCTGAGGAGAATATGTACTTCGCGTATTTTGGTGTAAAACTTGGGGACTAGGACAAATCTTGGACTCTCCATAAACTGTGTCGCACGTGTGCTGGGGGGTTGCGACTTTGGAAGCCAGGAAAAAAATCTATGCCTTTTGGCATCCCAATGGCATCAAGAGAGTCCAGCAATCATGTTAATAATTGCTATTCTTGCATGACCAATGTTCTTGGGTTTTCAACAAACAACAAGAAATCCATCGAGTCACCTAATTTACCGTCCGCGGTTGGACCTGTTTCCAATTGTGACACCATCCCAATTCCTACTCCTCCTGCTGTCTTATTTGATATCAGATTTGAATGTGGCTCAGAAAGTAGTGACACTGAAGGAGGATGAAGCCTTTGAACCTGACGGCTCCAGGTGTTAGGTTTGCTTGGTGTCGCCACCATGAAAAGGAGCTGATCTTAATGTACAAAGAGGGAGATTCCATGGTTTTCTGCTGCAATAATTTAGTCTGCGATGGGATTTTTTGGAATCGAATACGTGCCATCTGGTTGGAGGCTGTTTATAGAATCGTCCGAGGCAAGTTTTAAAGGAGTCCTCCTCCATAATGGGAATAGATTCGCATCAATTCCTAATACTCATTCTGTCCACATGAAAGATACCTATGGAAATGTGAACACCCTCTTAGAAACCATCGGGTACAACGTTTACAGGTAGCGATTTTACATCATTGGCTTACTGCTAGATCTTCACGGTGGATTCACCAAATTCCCATATTTTTGTGTGAATGGAAGAGTCGAGTTCGTGATAAGCACCGGACTGTCAAACATTGAACAGAAAAGGCTCAATTAACACCAGTCTCTGTTGGAGAGTCTTTCAGTTTTGGGGAAGAAATTTCGTAAAATTACTTCTGAAAAAATTAAGGCAGGCATTTTTGTTGGGCCCCAAATCCGCCAGCCAATGAAGAAACCCGAGTTTGAAAACACCCTGAGTATCCCTGAAAAGCATGCTTAGATAAGTTTTAAATCAATTGTGACCAGGTTTTTCAGAAATAACAAGGATGCAAACTGTGTTATACCTAATAGGGCCTGCGGATAAAAGCTAAACCCTATTATAATATAAACATATTATGATAATTTGTTAATGGTTCGTTCATTTCCTCCTTGGCTTATTGACGGTTTTTGGTTTATTATCTTCGATAATGAACCATTGAAATCGACCAAAGAAAAATTGTTTTTAAGCCCCCCTCAAAATTTCAAGATACGTAGATTCAGAAAATCAAATTAAAAAACTCTGCAAATTCTTGACACAACGGTTTATTATCTTCTTTGTACAGATCACCCTTCTACGTCGGTAACAATTTTTCTATGAAAGAAGTACCTACCAAAAAACATTCGAAATTTCCTTCATTTCCGTAGCACGAAACGTACCTCAGAACAAAAAACTCGACATCACTAAAACCATATGATGTTCCAAACTGCTCCATAGTATGAAAATTGACCTGTATTTCAACCGTTTGATTCACGATCGTGTTGACAGGCTCAACCTTTGAGCCGTCATTGTGAACGAACGGCTGGTCGTACAAAGCTGTGGATGGTCTTAAAAAATTCTAAGGAATAAACTCTATCTAAATATGAAATAAAAAACACACCATTCTTTGGAATTTTCAAAATTCGTTTTGAACCCCTCCCCTTGACCTCGGGTTATGAAAAGTTTCGAGGACTATTGTGGGGTTGGTCGGAACCCGTAACAAAAATTTCGAAATTTTAGCTCAAAGCAAACTGGGCAAAGTACCGCGGACGGCGTACGGCAAACGGCGGACAGACGGATTTTTTTTATTCGATTTTCTGAATCTACGTATCATGCAACGTAAACCAACAAATTTTGACATGGGGTTGAAAAAAAAATTTTTTTGGGCGATTCCAATGGTTCATTATCGAAGATCATCCCTAACCATCCCTAACCATCTCAACTAACCATCCCTAACCATCTCTTCTAACCATCCCTAACCATCTCGTCTAACCATCCCTAACCATCTCGTCTAACCATCCCTAACCATCTCGTCTAACCATCACTAACCATCTCGTCTAACCATCCCTAACCATCTCGTCTAACCATCCCTAACCATCTCGTCTAACCATCCCTAACCATCTCGTCTAACCATCCCTAACCATCTCGTCTAACCATCCCTAACCATCTCGTCATACGCAGTCCGCAACGTTTTGCCCAGTTAGCGTTGAGCTAAAATTGCGAAATTGGGTTTCCGGGTCAGAACTGGATCACAATGCAATATTCACTCGGTTTCTTGTCTGTAAAATTGTTTAAATAACACCTATTATTTTAAACAAATTAAATTTTGATGATGAGCTAGAGACTTGAAATTTTAAATATAGGACAGAACTGGATCACAATGCAATATCACTCGGTTTGTATGACATGGTATGAGTATGGTCTGGTATATTATTGTATGGTCTGATTTGGTATGGTAGTATGGTATGATATGAAATAAATTCGTATGGTATTTTAAATTTAATTTGGATGATGAGCTAGAGTTTCATCTAACAGTTCGTTAATGAGATTAGAGTGATCTGCTCAAAGAAGATAATAAACCGTTGTGTCAATAATTTGCAGAGTTTTTTTATTCGATTTCCTGAATCTACGTATCTTGAATCGTATACCAACAAATTTGATGGGGGGTTATAAAAAATTTTCTTTGGTCGATTCCAGTGGTTCATAATCGAAGATGATAAACCAAACGGAAAAGCACTGACTTGGCTACAGAATAATGAAAATTATAGAAATAGAAACCAAAAAAAGAAAACCACACGTGGTGACCTAACAAGTAGGATTTTGAAAGTGAATAAGAAGAAAATTGAGGAAATTGGAAACAACTGAAGGCTGGAGAGAGAATGATTGCAATAATTGTAATTGAAGAACAGGCCCGTCGCCCCTGTGGTGAGGTGGGGTTTTCCCCAACCAGCCTCCCCCAGAGCCGCCATCCTAACTTGGCCAAAACAGCAGGCCTAGGGGGAGCGCATGGACTGCATGGATGCACATCCATGACAAAACTATGGCGGAAGACTTGTTGAAACAGGATCTTGGGGGCGTATAACTTCACTTCCTCCGGTCACATTTAGGATATTTTCCTGACAATTTGGGGGATATCATTTAATAATATTAACAAGATATTAAATTGATGGAACAAGGTTGTCAAGGAAGATGGAACGCATCAATGATTGCAGACTACTGCTGGAATATGAAGATTGATTGATTGAATGACTTTATTTTACCATCAGGGGAGGTTAGGGCCATGAGGCCCTCTCTACCACCTCCCCTCACAACAAATAAATGAGGGACTGTGTTGAAGAAGAAAATGTAGACGACCGAGGAAGTGGAAGTACCTGATTAACTAGGATAATGGCTATTCACATGTATACTTGGGACTTACAAAATCATACAAATGTCAAAAGTTCAAATCTATGTTGTGACTGACTTTCTTTGTTCAAATTTGCCTACGTCCGCTTGGACGTTTACTCAATGTTTCTAGAAAGGTTTGTGGAAAATCAATACAAGACGGAGAAAATCTAATTGAAGAAAAAAATACGCAAGAAACACCAGTTAGATTTCATACATCGTTCAAACAAGCTTAAAATGCAGCATTGTGCTATCAGTAATTCGACTCCTTATCAAGGTCTTTTGAGTTTAGAATTATCGAAAGTCTACTGCACGTACCACAAAACAAGGTTCAACTGTAATTAAGGAATCAAACTGTAGGAGGTACTACCTTCCACGCTTCGTTGATTTGGTTGTTTGACGGGTTATCCGTATCCAGGGGAAGCGTCATGACGAGGAACTTGTCCTGGACGATGCTAGCAGGTTTGTAGTCGCTCAGCAGAAGGACATTGATATTTACTGAAACACCAGTGCCCAGCGCTCCACAATACGGACGAACACGGAATTTTTCCGGAGACGTCGTTTTAACCTGAAAGGAGTCCAAACATACGGAACATACGTTTGTAATTACTAATTGTCAAACTGACACTAGAGTTGAGTCGTGATTATAGTTTTATAGTTAATTATATTGAGAGCCCCAAATAGTACGAAGTAATGACCTCATTGGTGATTCCATTGTGGTTGTATCAAGTACCGTTAAATTATTGACCACTCGGGGCAGCTCAGCTAACGGATACTTCAAGAACCTAGCTCCATGGAACATGGAAGCTACCTACTCCATGGAACATACAACCTCTTATTCAAGACTGTGGCAACACTGCGTAGCGGACTGTGGCAACACTGCGTAGCGGACTGTGACAACACTGCGTAGCGGACTGGTTTTGGGTTTTCTCGCTCGCGTTTTGTTCTCTCTTGTTCCTTTGTGAAAATTACAAGTTGTGTTCTCAAGTTTTAAGTATCTTTTTCATCAATAGAAAACCCGGAATCGATCTTCATTCACGAGGATAAAGGTAAAGAGGAATTGCTATTATCTAGCTTCATTTCATGTCTGGGAAATTCAGAAAAGAAACCGATAATTTAGCGCGGTACCGAAGTACGAGTACAAGTACAAGTACAAAAGCGTACGGTAAGCGTAGGTTAGATTTTCTAATCAGCGAATCTTGCGCAAGGAAAGTTGAAGTAAATTGCATAATCGAGTTATTGAGCAATAGTGTAATCCGATAAATGGAGATAAATCGGCCGACGGCCGTTGCGAGTGTTTTCCCGATCATAGAAACGGTTGAGCGCGGTGTTTGAATGCTATCGGCCACACACTGTTCCTTTTTTTTGTTTCGATTTCGGCTTAGGTTTATCCTTCCCCTGATGATCCTTTTTCAGCTTTTTCGGGTTGTGTAGAGTAGGTCCTCAACGGAGACGAACTTCAGTGATGAACTACGAGCATTTTCTAACACATACACAAACACACAAGCTAGGAGTTATGAATGTATTTTGAATGCTTGACCGTGTGTGTGCCTGGACCTAGTTTCTAGTCGAAAAGTCTATGACGCAGGGCCCTCAGACATCGATGCTGTCAAGACAAAAATAAACCAGGTTTTTCCTTGTACTTTCGGAAGTACACGATGGATTAGTTCGTGGATTTCCCAGCCCATTGGAACCCGAACGCACGAACGTTGAGAGGACGATGTCCTAGCTATGTGAAACGAATTTCCTAGGAATTCGATACGTGTAAAGAGTTCTCGAGGTGGCTTGGAGAATTCTCGATTTACGTGTTTGATTTCACACGGAGCAGTTTCGGTTTTAATAACTGACCGACGTTCACCTGAGGTCGTCATCTTAGTGAATGGGTATGTACACCTCACCTGGTAGATTGGGAAAACACGAGCATAAATTGTTTTACAATACTGTTGTATTTGGATACTGTGACAGTATGAATCGGTTCTTTTTTTTTTGGATATTGTGTTTCTCCATAATGGGCCTCAACACCAGTTCCGTGGCGATTGGTCGCCAGACTAACTTGTAAGTCAGCAGTGGGAACTTACACCTGCTTGGGTACCATATGGGAATACTGGACATGAGCTCCAGCCCATCACTGGTGGTCACGTCAGGTAAAGGGTTGGACACACGTCTGCGTGTACATCAGTTAGGTCTTAAGGCCCTAAAAACATAGCTTTTTATTTAATTAAAAAAAAAAAAAAAAAAAAAAAAAACACGCGGAGTGGTCCGGCGTCAAACCTATAGGGATTTTGACTTCAAATAGATATATTGATCAGATTAGGCGAATGCGCGGATCGGCTCCAGGTGAGTTTGCCACTGGATCGATTAGTGCATCGCTGAAACGTCAATATATGAGCTATACACCTTGTATTTTGGAACTGGAGGTTGAGGGATTACATGGTTACTTCTTAAAAACGCTCTCGCATACCGGAGCGCTGGTTTTTATAGATTGCGGTTTCACTTTTCTGAATTTCCCATTACAAATAATTCGGATTATTTGCTGTGTGAAAGACATGAAAATTTTACCTGATCGATTCGAATGCATGGTGTACTGTGTGATTTCCCATGTATGAGAGAACGGGTTGATGAACTTAAAACCGAGAGGAAGGTTTCGGAACCTGCTTGAGTGAATAATTATAAATAGTTCTCTTATGAAATAGTTAAGAGAGTATTTATGGGTTCGACTTTTCCGGGCTTTTCTCCTTACTCTATTCGTAAAGGAACTTCTTGGGATGTCTTTGTCTGGAGAAGAGGACATGGAAGGACATGCAGAAATGCCCCAGGAGAAGGAGCCCTCCCTACTTCAAACGCTTCGTGAGCTGTTTGAGGAGATGGAGGAGAGGCACACCGCTCGGGTGGATGCCCAAATAAGCCTGTTAGAGAAGAAATTATTGAGCTCAACCTCTCGCCAAGACACTTCTTGCGGAACAAGAGGACAGACTCGGGTCAGCCGCCCTAAGAGTGCCCCAGCTGAACCTCATGACCAGTGGTGGTCATAACAAAGCCATGATGGTACGGACCTCTCGTGGCCGTGGTCAAGCACAGTGAAAGGGCAGAGAAAAAGGAGGGGGTAGCCTCGGGGCAAAGCGCAGAGGCGCAAACCCCAATCACAACAGACATGATACAGGGAGACCATCGACTTCATCGGGTGGCAAATCAAAACTAATGTCACAGAAAGTGAATGTCCATTGTGAAAGATGTAACAAGCCTGGACATCTTACATGAAATTGTTTCAAGGCTAGAAGAACTTGCTACAATTGTGACAAGAAGGGACATATTTCCTCGGAATGTCCTGAACCTCGCTCAAGTCGCCTGGGGAAGGCGAAGGCGCAAACACCCAATGAGATGAGGAGGGCGCAGTCGTGGGACAACCGCCAAAACAAGCCACCAGATGTTATGAAAATTAAGTTGGGTAACGCAAGGATGCTTGCAGGCTGCTTCAAGAACGACGATGACTCCAACTTCAAGATTTTCGGAAATCAGGAAGGTTCGGAGGAGTCTGATGTCTGGGTGGCCATTGGTCAAAACGAAAAAAAAGAGTCCCCGATGTAGCTCGTTATTTGCGGGAGTCAAATGACGAGGCACTGCACACGTCGGAAGGTAGAACTTTTTCAGCTATTGTAGATTCTGGAGCAACACAACATTTAACTAATAACCTTGATTTTCTGTCCAATGTTACTAAATTGACCATTCCTAGGGTGTTTAAGTGTGCCTATGACAGTAAAGATGCGGATCTTGTGGTAGAATATCAAGGGGACGTAGAGTTTATCAATAAGGGGAAGAAAGCGTGTTTGAAAAATGTTCTTTATGCTCCAGGACTTAGGTAAGAAAGGTAAGCGGTTAGAAAGGTGTTCTCAGTAAGAAAGATAGCGGAGACAGGAATGACAGTCGTACTTAACAATAACTTGGTCGAGTTTCGGAACGCCAAGACCAATGAGTTAATAAAAACAGGGTCATTTAGGGACAACCTGTGGTGGGTAGATTTTGAACTAGCTCACACCAACAATCTGAAAAGACGTCATGATGCTCTAGACAATACCATAGGTACAAAACAGTTTCGGAATATAGGCCTGAATGCTGCGGAGTTTGAGGAAAGTGAAGAGGCCGTTGTGACTGTGGGAGGGAGCAAAAGTGGGGAAATTGAGGTCTCTGGCTCGACTGGGAGTCAAACGGAGAACCCTCCTGATAGGTCGCTTAGTGAGCAGACTGATGGAAATTTGGTTTCCCCTAGAGCATCTGAAAGAGATCAGGAAAGGGACAGTCTTCATGATGAAGTGTATAAGTATGACTTAGGAGTAATCTCTCAAAAATTTAGGTCCAGCCTTAAAGAAAACCCTGCCGCTCTTTGGCACCTAAGGCTAAATCATGCATCTAAGCGCTACCTGGAGCTCGCAGCTAAGAATATTAGTGAAATGAAGGGTGTCAAAGTTGGGGATGACATTTCGGAATGTCAAGACTGTTTAGTGGCCAAATCGGTTAGGAACCCACATAAAACAGTTCGTGAGAGGGCAGATAAACCTTTTGTGAGATTACACTCTGATGTAATGGGTCCTATTCAGCCTTCGAGTTTTCGCACTGGTGCTAGATATATAGTCACGTTTACGTGTGATTTTTCCAGGTATGCGTTTGCATATCCGATTCATGATAAGAAACAGGTTCATTTAGTTTTTCGGAAATGTCTAAATGAAACTTCTGTACTAATGAAAGAAAAACACACTGTAATATGCCTTCGTACGGACGGTGGGCTAGAGTATCAGACGGCTGAAATGAGAAGGCTTCTGAGTTCAGAAAATATTTCTGTACAAATCTCACCGCCTCAGACTCCTGACTTGAATGGTTGTAGTGAGAGACTTAACTTAGAGATTGAACAGAAAGTAAGAGTGAATTTAGTTTCAGCAAAGTGCCCCACTTCATTTTGGGGGTACGCATTGAACCACGTTATATTTGTGCATGACCGCATGCCAAATGCCTCAAACTGCTTCATGAGCCCGTTTGAGCTAGTCCACAAGAAGACTCCTAATTACCGGTATATCAAGAGATTCGGGTGTCTAGCGGTTTATGTCGACAAAAAGGCTAAGACTAAATTTGCGCCAAATGCTAAGAGAGCTTACGTACTAGAGTGCGGGGAGACTGATTATTTACTGTTTGACGAACGAACTAAAACTGTTGTCCGTTCGTGAGACGTCAAATGTGTGGAATCCGTAGTCTATGGAGACTACATTAAAGAGCTCCCTGAGGCACTCACAGAACTGCGCTTGTTTTATTCGGATAATGACGAAGCAGTTCAATCTGATTTGGACACCTGCGAGCCTGAGGTACCTGAGGGTAGTGAGGTTCAAAATTTAAACGTGTTATTCTACACGGAACCATCCTCATAATCAGAAGCTGTCTCACCCACAGATTCGGATTTCTGGGAGGAAGCTATTCGAGAAGAGCTATATTCCCACCAATCTAAGGGGACTTGGGAATACGTACCGAAATCCTCATTGAGCCGAGGAACACGGGTTATAAAATCTCGGTGGGTAAACATGAGGAAAGTAGAGGCTGATGGGTCCTATCAGTACAAAAGTAGGCTCGTATGCAAGGGCTTTGCTGATAATAATTGTTATGACGAGAGTGAAATTTTCGCCCCAGTTTCAAGGTTAGTGGACGTGAGATTGGTCTTATCCCTAGCTAACAAACTGGACTTAGAATTATTTCAGCTGGACGTCAAAACTGCGTTTTTGAATGGAGAATTGGAGAAAACGGTTTACATGGAAATTCCAGAAGGTGTTGTGGAATTCTCTGAATTTCCAGAAGATTTTAGACAAACTCATGTATGTAAACTTGTAAAATCCTTGTACGGACTAAAGGTCTCTCCAAAATTGTGGTACAAGAAGTTTAGCTCTGTAATGGACAAATTGGGTTTTACGAGGTATCCACATCAAAAATGCATTTTTAAATGGGAAGACAAGCAGGATCTGGCTATTCTCTTAGTGTATGTAGATGATGCAATCCTGGCTTGTTCCTCTGCGTCCAAAGCCCTGAATTTCATCCAAAAACTTAATGAAAACTTCGAGATGAAAAACATGGGAACCCCCAAAAGATTCCTAGGTTTGGAGATCGTTAGGAATCGGGCAGACAGAAAGATATTTATTAATCAAAAATCTTTCATCTTGGAGATTCTGGAAAAGTTTCTTCCTCAAAACTCCAAGACTGGAAATGTTCCCATGGATCCATCTGTAACGTCACTCACGGTTCAAAGGAACAATTGTGGTGACTCGCCACACGTGCCATACAGACAGGCCATTGGCTCTCTGCTGTATTTGCAGAATGGTTCGCGTCCTGACATAGCTTTTACAGTGAACTTTCTGAGCCGAAAACAGGTGTACTTTACAGGACAAGACTGGCAGTCCGTGCTAAAAGTTTTTCAGTATCTGAAAGGGACTGCAGGTCTTGGGTTACTGTACTCAGGGGAAACATCGGACATCGTGGGATATTCTGATGCATCTCTGGGGACTAATGCCATAAATGGACACTCTACCACGGGGTATACAGTCCAAGTTTTCGGCGACCTGATAATGTGGAGGTCAAAGAAGCAATCACACGTTGCCTTGTCAACATGTGAGGCTGAGTATGTGGCTATGTCCAGCGCGTGTCGAGACTTAGCGAGTATTAGAAACACGTGTCTGTTCTTAGGTAATTTTGTGATTAAACCTATGTTATATGGAGATTGCCGTCCTGCAATTTCAGTGGCTAAGACGGACGACTCCAGGACGCTTAACCACATAGTGAAACTGTGTTATCACTTTGTTCGAGAAGAATTCCAAAAGGGAAATGTGGACATCCTGTGGGTAAAATCAGGCAACCAGTTGGCTGACGTCCTGACTAAACCCCTATGCAAAGAGAAATTTGAATATTTCAGAAACCTCTTGTTGACTTTCCACTAAAGCATACTAACTTTGTTTCTGATTTCTCTTCTAGCACTGTGGAACTAAATGCTTTCCCTATGCGCCAACGTTATGGAACAGAATGGTGCAAATTGAACTAGAGCATGGACATGTAGAATTTGAGATTCAAGAACATGTACTGAGCGCTGATGTTGTTGGAACTAATCAGCGCAATTTGAACTGGAACACAGGTAAACCTATGAGCTTTCCAGTTCTAGTAAGCTTCCCGCTCGTGGTGGAGGGAGCGTTAAATTATTGACCACTCGGGGCAGCTCAGCTAACGGATACTTCAAGAACCTAGCTCCATGGAACATGGAAGCTACCTACTCCATGGAACATACAACCTCTTATTCAAGACTGTGGCAACACTGCGTAGCGGACTGTGGCAACACTGCGTAGCGGACTGTGACAACACTGCGTAGCGGACTGGTTTTGGTTTTTCTCGCTCGCGTTTTGTTCTCTCTTGTTCCTTTGTGAAAATTACAAGTTGTGTTCTCAAGTTTTAAGTATCTTTTTCATCAATAGAAAACCCGGAATCGATCTTCATTCACGAGGATAAAGGTAAAGAGGAATTGCTATTATCTAGCTTCATTTCATGTCTGGGAAATTCAGAAAAGAAACCGATAATTTAGCGAGTACATTGTATCAGTACATGTATCATTGTATCTGAATAATGGTAAATGCTAGACATTTAAATATTGGCGCTGGGAGCTTGAGTGGGCACCCCCTCTAGCGGTTCATGAGGCGATCAGACAGTCACACCTGAGCACTTGCCGTCGTCGTATAGCTCCCGCCAACCTATCGTAAATTCTCCGCGAAAAAGAAATCAGTTTTCTTTTGAGATTTTTCCAGTTGTTTCGTGGTCTTTATTTCGAGAAACTGTCGTACGAGTACGCGCCGTTTCTTCTCGCCCTGGGCCCAGGGAAACGGAACTTCGCCGGCGGAAGGGTGAGTCCCAGCTATTTCGATATCTACCTATCTCAATACTTTCAGCGCCATATAATAGTACTACAATTTCATTTCCTGCTATTTTGCTATTACCACCTTACAAAAACATACAGTCCACTAATAAAAACCAAAAGTAGAATCCCTAACGTCCAGTTATTCACCACATGGTACCATATGGTCCTTGCGAGATCCGGATTGGAAATATAGCAGTGTATTTGAAATTAATAAAGTCTTGATTTGGTCTTGATTTGAAAGCATAGGTATATTAAAATACGTCGGCGTGTTCAGCAGTGATTCATTTTTACTATTTGAGGAATCGCTATTTCCGTATCTTTGTTGTGAGACAGAGGATCTCATTGTCGGGGAATTCATGTTCATTCCTGGAAAAGGATCTCCGGTCCTCTGAATGTTTATCTCTCACCTAACGGACTCGGCCTCTTCGTTGTTGCTCCCCGGTATCCAGTGCTGCCAACTCAATTTTTATTGACGGCTAAATATCCGTAAGACCGAGTTGATTAGTGGGTAGGTACAAAATGCCGTTAATAGATGATTATCGGTTTCGGATACAGTTTTTGGGAGACAAGATGAAACGTATAAATGAGGCAGCGGTTGCATTTGAACATAAACCCAGTGATGTTCGTCTCAAAAATACATTTATAGCTATGGTGGAGGGACTTGAAACACTCTTTGCCAGTTATGACGAGGCAATTACCAAACTTGTATCCTTGTATTCCAAACAAACCCCACCGATTGCTGATGAGGAACTGAAAGATTCCTACGAGGTATTAGAAAAGGCATATTACAACGTAAAAGCTGTATCATTGACGTGCCTTCCCTCTACCTCCGATTTGTCTAGAAATTCGACGCAATTAAATCAGTCAACTTCCCAATCAGATCATTTTGACGTAGCTCTTCCCAAAATTAGTTTGAAGGAGTTTTCAGGGGAATTGACTGAATGGCAATCGTTCCATGACTTGTTTGAGGCAACAATTCATAAGAATACACGAATTGCTGATATTCAGAAATTCATGTACCTAAAATCGTCTGTCAAAGGTGAAGCCTATTCTGTTATTTCATCTATACCGCTCACGGGTACTAATTATGCTGTTGCCTGGGAATTGCTAACTCAGCGTTTTAATAATTCCGATCGTTTAAGTAATGCCTACCTTACAAAATTGTTTGATTTACCCGTTCTACACTCACGAGACGCTACTAGTCTGAGACATTTCCGTACAACTGTAGGGGAGATAATAGGGTCCTTGAAGGCTATAGGGCATGATGTTGACAGTTGGGCGGTGCTGCTGATATTCCTACTTCGTCGCAAATTGAGTTCTGTTCTCCGAGAAAGATGGGAACAATCAGCTATCGCAGCTGTTGTGCCTACCGTCACAGAATTTTTGAAATTTTTGGATGTAGAATCAACTATTTTAGAAGCCGCTAATCCAGTACATCAGAAAGCCCAATCTAATAAACAAATATCCAAAGGTTCAAAACCTACTATTCCCACTACTATTTTGGTAACCGAAACAGTAGCTCCAAATCAAGATATGTGTGTGGTTTGTTCTTGTTCCCATCCCACTGGGAAGTGCAAGAAATTGTTAAAAATGAACGTTGGGACCCGACTTCGTGTCATTAAACAAAGGAAGGCTTGTTTGAATTGCTTTTCTCCATCGCACTTTGCTAACCAGTGCGAGGCTCCCTTGTGTGGCGTATGTGCGGCCCCACACAACACTCTCTTGTGCTTCAAAGGTAATTCGTCAATAAAGAAGGAAACTGTGCCAACTCAGGTTTCGAAGGCAACAGCCGGCGCCAGTGACGTACCAAGATACGTGTCTACTTTCCACACTTCTAGTGAGTTTCCTCCAAAGAAATCCGCAGTTTTGCTAGCCACCGCCAAAATGTACGCCTATGATGTTAATGGTGTCGCACGTCCTGTTAGAGCGTTGATTGATTGCGCCAGTCAAGGCACATTTGTTACTGAGGCTTGTGTGACAAAGCTGGGTTTCAAACCCGAGAAAGCTTATTCTCAGATTTTCGGATTCGGTCAGGCTGATGCAGGAAAGGCCAAAGGATTGGTACGTTTCAAAATTCAATCCATGATCGAGCACACTCAGCTCGACATAGAGGCTCTAGTTGTAGATCATATTGCTCGATGCCCAAAATTGGCTGTAAATAGTCTCTCTTGGCCCCATCTACATGGGCTGTCACTAGCTGATAACGAATTCTACTTAGATGACCCCATTGAAGTATTGCTAGGATGTGAATGGTTCGCTAGAGTGGTTATTGGGAAACCTATCCAAGGTCCAGAAGGAGGTCCAGATGTCGTGCCGACCATTTTTGGACATTGTCTATTGGGGAAAGTTCACGAATTTGGAAATCAAATTCAATCCCTTTGTTCCTTCATACATCCGGATATTGGCGATGTGATGAAGAAATTTTGGGAGGTTGAGGAGCCTCCTCAAGTTTTCTCATTGACTCCTGAGGATGAAGCGTGTGAGAATCACTATAAGGCAACTGTATCCAAGATTGACGATAGATACATAGTTCGTTTGCCATTTCGTGATCATGAAAATCTTGATCTTGGTGATAGCTTCAGTCCCGCCCGACGAAGGTTTCATTCTTTAGAAAAGCGACTAGAAAAGAACCCTATACTTCGGATCAAATACAACGAATTCATGGAAGACCTCATCGAACAAGGTCATATGAATGAGGTGAATGAACCTCCGAAAGGATTATCCTACTACGTGCCGCATCATTGTATTTTTCGACAAAAGGATGAAGTGACTAAGTTTCGAGTTGTCTTTGACTGCTCTATGAAAACTGACAATGGATTGTCACTGAATCAGGTTTTACACGTCGGGCCAAAATTACAAACGGACATACTTGACATTTTAATCCGATTTCGCATTCATGACGTTGTCTTTACGACCGATATTCGTCAAATGTACAGGAATATCCGTGTACATGAGAGTGACCATGATTTTCAACGAATATTCTGGAGATTTGACCCCTCAAAACCGGTTAATCAATATAAATTGACAACGGTAATTTATGGTATGTCGTCATCTCCATACCTTGCTATTAGAACCCTTCATAAATTATCGGAAGATGAGGGACAAAACTACCCTAAGGCCGCAAAAGTCTTACTTGAAAATACTTTCATGGATGATTGTTGCCCATCTTTAGAAACTCTGGAGGCCGCCTTGGAGGTGCAGAATGAATTGATAAAATTATTAGAAAAGGGAAGTTTTGAACTGAGGAAATGGAAGAGTAATAGCCCTGAACTGCTCCACCACCTCCCTGAAGAGTTTTGTGATATGTCGCCTGAAGTTTTCCAGTTCCAGAATACGTTGGATCCTGCAACTGCCGTACTGGGGTTGGCATGGAATCCCATTGAGGATACGTGCTTGTTTTGTGTTCAACCTTGCAATAACAGTACAATCACGAAGCGTGTTATATTATCTGAAATTGCTCGGTTATTTGATCCCCTTGGGTTGTTGTGTCCCATCACATTTTATGGGAAGTGGCTAATTCAGGAATTATGGCACCTCGGCCTTGGTTGGGATGAGCCTACTCCAACGAATATTATGGCTAAGTGGCATCAGTTTCGAAATGAGCTTCCACTTCTCTCAGAATTTTCGGCGCCCAGATCTATGAGGATTGATGGTGCCACTGAGGTCCAACTTCATGCCTTCGCCGATGCTTCCGAGAAAGGCTATGCCGCCATGATATATATTCGTGTAGTGCATGATGGTACAGTTCACTCAAATTTGTTATTGGCAAAATCCAAGGTGGCCCCCGTACGTAAAATAACACTACCTAGATTGGAACTCCTCGCTCTGGTTCTCGCTGCCAAAGTCGTCAATCATGCTCGCAACATCCTCGTGAACCAATGTTCGATTGCTAAGACAATAGTTTGGAGTGATTCGTTGGTAGCTCTTCACTGGGTGAAATCGTCCCCCCACAGATGGAAAACCTTCGTTGCTAATCGAATTAGTGCAATTCAAGAAAAATTTGATCCTGACCAATTTCATTATGTTCCTACGACATTGAATCCGAGTGACATAGCGTCGCGAGGTGCTCTACCTAGACAGTTCCTGAATAATACTGATTGGTGTTCGGGTCCTGCTTGGCTGTCAGGATCAGAAGAAGACTGGCCCAAGTATAATTTTGGATCACATCTCGAAAATGCTGCAGCTTCAGATGCAGAATCTAAAATGATTTGTCTGCCTACACACTTAGATCCACCAAAATTATCATGGATGAACCGTTTTTCGTCGTTTTCAAAACTAAAGAGATTTGTTGCCTACTGGTTGAGATATTTTGATCATCTTCGTTTACCTACCATGCAACAGTGGGGCAGCCCGACTACGGTTGAGTTAAGCAGGGCTTTGGTTAGATTGGTATTGCTTGTTCAACAAGAAGAATTTGCACCTGTAATCGAAGCTTTGAGAAAACATAAGTCTATTCAAGGCTTCATAAAGAGGCTGAGCCCTTTTCTTGATGATGAAGGTGTACTCCGTGTCGGTGGTAGACTCGAGAAGGCAATGTTTATTTCGTTTAGTGCTAAACATCCTATGTTACTCCCTAAGCACCACCATTTTACAAAATTGATAATAGATCATTATCATGAAAACTATTTACATCCGGGCCCTCTGAATTTGCATTGCTTGATACAGTCACAGTTTTGGATCATAAATGGGAGAGAAGTGATTCGAAACCAAGTCGCTCGTTGTGTCAAGTGTTTCCGCGCCAGACCAAAACCTATAGAGACGTTGATGGGTAATCTTCCTAACGCACGCCTGACAGATGTGAGACCGTTCCATTCAACGGGTGTCGACTATGCTGGCCCATATAGTATTAGAATGGGAAAAATTCGAAATGCAAAAATCTACCAAGGGTATATTTGTTTGTTTGTTTGCCTTTCGACTCGTGCAGTTCATATTGAGTTGGTATCTGATTTAACGACTGACAGTTTTTTGGGAGCACTCCGTCGTTTCATTGCACGAAGAGGCGGCGTGGCCGAATTGCACAGTGATGGGGGGACCAACTTTGTGGGAGCCAAGCGAAAACTTGAGGCTTGGGCGAAGGTGGCATCTTCTGCCGAATATAATACTGCAGCTCATCGGTCCCTCGCAGACCGCAACATCAGCTGGAAATTGCTTCCCGGAAATAGTCCTCACATGGGAGGTATATGGGAAAGCAACATTAAGTGTTTCAAACGTCACTTATCAACTGTTATTGGTCACCAAATCCTCACCTACGAAGAACTCAATACAGTGTTGATTCAGATCGAATCGGTTTTGAATTCCAGACCCCTGGGGCCTATCAGCTCGGATCCGGCTGATTGCGAAGCCTTGACACCAGGACACTTCCTATTGCAGCAGCCTGTCACTTTTCTTCCCACTCCGGATTCTACAGCTGTTCGTCTTAGTGATCGATGGGAACTGATTCAGAGAGTCGTCAAGGCTTATTGGGGACGTTGGAAAAAGGAATTTCTAAACACGCTGCAAATTCGAGCAAAATGGACAAAGAAATCAAACAACATAAGAGTGGGACAGCTTGTCATTATTAAAGAAGATAATCTACCTCCAGCGCGTTGGCGTCTAGCTAGAGTGTCAAATGTGTTTCCAGGCACTGATGGTGTAGTCCGAGTCGCCGAAGTAAGAATTGGCCAGAGTTTCTTCACCAGATCCGTGACCAAACTCTGCCCCTTACCTATCCAAGACTAATAATAAAATTATCTTGTATTCCCGTGGTGTTGTTCCGTAGAAGTGGTATTTCTATTTTGAGAGTTATAGCTCTATTTTGTTTATTTTCGCTCAATTTTTCTTTTCTTCGGATTATTATAATTTAGAATTTTTCTCCCTACATTTTGAAGTTGTCTCTCCTTTTTCTCCGTGGGCATCCTACTCCCTCGCGTGAGTCTCCATGATCGCCCCCTTGGAGTGAAGATCGTTATGTTCCTTTACCAAATCCTCTATCTCAAACTTTGTTGTCATTTCTTTTTCTTTCCTCGTTTGCTTATTTCTTCACACCATGGATGAGCTTTCTTTATCAAGACCAAATCAAACTATAATATGATTTCAAGTTAATAGTGAAACCTTTTATTTTTTTGTCATGTAAGTCCTCCTTTTTGACTTGTTCGAAAATCTTGTATATAAGATACAAAAAAAAAAAAAAAAATTTTGTTTTTTGAATTTGTTTCGGAACGTTGTTCCAAGGTCGGGGGGATGAATAATGGTAAATGCTAGACATTTAAATATTGGCGCTGGGAGCTTGAGTGGGCACCCCCTCTAGCGGTTCATGAGGCGATCAGACAGTCACACCTGAGCACTTGCCGTCGTCGTATAGCTCCCGCCAACCTATCGTAAATTCTCCGCGAAAAAGAAATCAGTTTTCTTTTGAGATTTTTCCAGTTGTTTCGTGGTCTTTATTTCGAGAAACTGTCGTACGAGTACGCGCCGTTTCTTCTCGCCCTGGGCCCAGGGAAACGGAACTTCGCCGGCGGAAGGGTGAGTCCCAGCTATTTCGATATCTACCTATCTCAATACTTTCAGCGCCATATAATAGTACTACAATTTCATTTCCTGCTATTTTGCTATTACCACCTTACAAAAACATACAGTCCACTAATAAAAACCAAAAGTAGAATCCCTAACGTCCAGTTATTCACCACATGGTACCAGTATCAGTTGTATCATTGTATCAATAACTACGGGGGACTACGAACAAAAGTGAATGGGTGGTCCAAAGGACTGGGCCAACCGACTCCCGAGGCGGGCGAGCGAGCGTCAGGCAAAATTCAAAAAATCCCCAATTATGCAGCACGACTATAAGAGCGAATTTTCAAAGAAATAATTGGTTTTATGTAAAACGTCTTCATTAAAGAACATGATGTCCATGAAGAACATCTCAAGTAACAACCACGTTTCTTCATCTTCGAAGTGCTCCAGTTTGGATGTGCTGCTGTTGGACCAGATGGAATCTACCCAGCCTTCCTAGAAAGGAGTAAAGGGCTACTCATGCCCCACCTCATTAGGGTCTTCAGGTCCAGTATAGCACTGAGACACATACCACAGCCATGGAGGAAAGTCAATGTAGAGTTCATACCAAAAGCAGGTAGGCATAATGACCACACTCCTAAGGCATGCATGCAGACCTATCAGTCTCTCCTGCTTCTTTCTTAAGATGCTGGAAAGACTCATTGATAGGTTTATAAGAGATATGGCATTATAAGACAACCCTCTTAGCCAGTATCAATATGCCTACCAAACGAGAAAGTCGACTGACCTTGCGCTGGACAACCTAAATAGGCTGATCTCAAAGTCAGTTGATGATAAGGAAATAGCCATTGCCCTATTCATGGACGTGGAAGGGGCGTTAATAATGCCCCAACGGCGTCCCTTGTCAGGGTAATACAAAGAAAGGGGGTGCCAGTCACGTCTGCCAATGGGTCGAGGAGAGCCTTAGAACTAGGTCCATCTCCTCAGAACTCGTAGGCCATTCCTTGGCGATGAGGACGTCGAGGGGCTACCCGCAGGGGGGAGTTTTGTCCCCTCTGCTGTGGGTTGCCCTGGTTGATGACCTCCTGCAGACGCTATCCAGGGAGAGTTTTTACTCGCTTGGATATGCGGACGACCTGGTAGTTGTGGTGAGAGGGAAATTCCCCACTACAGTTTCAAATTGGGTGCAGATGGCACTAAATAAGGTTAACCGCTGGTGCGTTGGAGAGGGGCTTTCTATAAACCTGTCCAAAACAGTACTGGTTCCCTTTAAAAAAAAAAAAAAAAAGATCTTGAGGGGCAACAACCCCTGAGGTTAAACAACGAGGAGATTCCATACGCTAAAGAAGCAAAGTACTTGAGCATCACCTTGACTTACTTGAACACCTCAAAAAACTGCCCAGAAGGCTGCTGTCTGTGTAGGCTGATGCAGAAGGCTCTGAGGCAAGCTGGGGACTAAACCCCAAAATGACCACTTGGTTATACAAACAGATTGTAAGGCCAATAATAGTAGGCCAATAATAACATAAGGGTCAGTAGACTGGTGGACAAAAACAAAGCAGCTGCAGACTCAAAATCTCCTGGAAAAAACTCAACGGCTAGCATGCCTGAGCATAACTGGAGCTATAAGTACAACCCCAACTGCAGCTTTAGCGGTACTACTCAATGTTCCACCACTACACAAATTTGTACAGACCATCTGCCAACTCCTGAAAGGACAACCACCAGTCATATCCGGGCATGGGTCAACCCAGCGGAAATTAAGGGTGGAAATCCAGGCAGATCCAACACTGGGTATGCCTGGTGACGAAATGCCACCCCACTAGTGCTTTGAAAGAAAATTCCACATCCTCTTTCCTGAAAGGGAGGCATGGAAAAATTAGATTCCAGTGTGTGCTCACTCAATTTGGTACACAAACAGTTCCAAAATGCTCTGTGGCACCGGAGCGGGGGTGTATGAAAAAGCCAACAACATTAAGATGGCAATTAGTCTGGGCCATCACGCCACAGTGTTCCAAGCTGAGACGATTGCCATTGAACACTGTGCTATGGAGAGATCAGAAAGCTAAACCTAATAGGTAAGAAAGTAGCTATCTGCTCTGATAGCCAGGCCGCACTGATGGCGTTAGCCTCTCCTGTGATAACATCACAGACAGTGTTGGACTGTAAGAGTGCCCTGGACAACATATCAGACAGGAACAAAGTCACCTTGGTATGGGTGCCAGGGTATTCAGGGCAAAAGGGGAACGATGAGGCGGACATGTTGGCCAGAAAAGGGTTGGAGACCACCATCATCAGACCTGAGTCCTACTGTGGAATATCCAAAAGCCTAAGAAAAAGCACCAAAAAAGAGTGGTTGCTGTTAGAAACTCAAGCCTCGTGGAATAGGTCCACAGGCCAAAGGCATGCAAAGAAATTCATAGGTGTACCCACGCATGCAACTATGGCAGACCTACTCAATCTCAGCCGCACCAGGCTGAGGATAACGGTAGGCCTACTGACTCCAAAAACATCTCTGCAGGATTGGGGTGGCCGAGGACAGTGAGTGCCGGTTTTGCCGTCTCTTCCTCCTCGATGCAGAGGTTCTGCCTCGAGGAGGAAGAGACGGCAAAACACGTCCTATGCCATTGCAAAGGACTAGCTAGGTCCCTGTTCCTGTGCCTAGGCAACGAAAAACCAGACCCAGAATACTACATGAGGAATCTTGAAGACCTTTGGAAGTTGGTAAAACAAGTGGAACTCTAATTACAGGGAGGGCACAATAGATCTAATTAGGTCGAGGTGCTTTACTTATAGCAAGCCTCCCAACATCTTATCTTATCCTATCTAGGTTGATTTCCCAATTATTCAAACCAATCGAAATTTAAAAACCGTCCTTTTCATGCAAACAACAAATCTAAACAGCCACGGGCTTCACGCTGTCTGAACTCATGAGAAATATCATTTTTAACCGAGTTAAATAAAAAATGGCAATTTTCCCCAAACATCGGCCACTCAATCGTTCTATCACTGTTATTTAGTTGGTTCTATAGAAGTGACTGCGTGTTTATAAATTGGCTCCGGCAAGGCAAATTGGACATATAGATCAAGTGGAAGGGGTTGCGGAATAAAAACATCTCCCAATCAACTGATTAGTACCATATAGATTAGTTGGGCATATAGATCAAGTGGATGGGGTTGAGGAATAAAATATTTCCCAATCAACTGATGTTTCTGCACCCATGTGAACACATTCCGCACACACTCAAAAAACAAAGACTAACGAATATAGGAAATATTTTCTTGGTTTTCTTTTCTTTTTTGGTTTATTATCTTCGATAATGAACCATTGGAATCGCCCAAAGAAAAACATTTTTTAACCCCCCCTCAAAATTTGTTGGTTTACGTTTCAAGATATGTAGATTCAGAAAATCGAATAAAAAAACTCTGCAAATTCTTGACACAACGTTTTATTATCTTCCTTGTGCAGATCACCCTTCTGTCTATACCACACTGTGTTGCAAATCGGCACCATACCATATTCTCACCGTACTCATACCATACCATACGAATTTCTTTCCTATCATACCATATTGTACTATACCAAATCATACATACAATAATATACCATACCATATTCATACCATGTCATACAAACCGAGTGAATATTGAAATGTCATCCATTTCTGACCTATATTTAAAATTTCAAGTATCTAGCTCATCATCAAAATTTAATTTGTTTAAACAAATAGGTATTATTTAAACAATTTTACAGACAAGAAACCGAGTGAATATTGCATTGTGATCCAGTTCTGAACTATTTTTGGTTTATTATCTTCGATAATGAACCATTGGAATCGCCCAAAGAAAAAAAAATTTTAACCCCCCCTCAAAATTTGTTGGTTTACGTTTCAAGATACGTAGATTCAGGAAATCGAATTAAAAAAAAATCCGTCCGTCCGCCGTCCGCCGTACGCCGTCCGCGCCACTTTGCCCAGTTAGCGTTGAGTTAAAATTACGAAATTTTTTTTATGGGTTTCGACCAACCCCACAATGGTCCTCGAAACTTTTCATAACCCTAGGTCAAGGGGAAGGGGTTCAAAACGAATTTTGAAAATTTGAGAATCTCATATCTCGAAAAATTCATATAGAACGGTATGTTTTTTATTTCATATTTAGATAGAGTTTGTTCCGTAGAATTTTTTAAGACCATCTGCAGCTGTGTACGACCAGCCGTTCGTTCACAATGACGGCTCAAAGATTGTGCCTCACAACACGATCGTGACTCAAACTGTTGAAATACAGGTCCATTTTCATACTAACAAGCTCTTTGGAACATCATATGGCTTAAGTGATGTCGAGTTTGTTGTTCTGAGGTAATTTGAAATGAAGGTAATTTCGAATGTTTGTTGGTAGGTACTTCTTTTATAGAAAAATTATTACCGACGTAGTATTAAAAACCCCAGAATTTTATCGTATAATTTAATCATAATTAATAATTATTATTATTATTAATAAATACGAATTATTAATACCTAACAATAAATTATAATAATTTTCACTAGGTACTTGATAAAATTGTTAATAATTAGTGATAATTGATAATAATAATTAATCTAACATTTAGGATCTAGACATTTAGACCTAGTGATCTAGACAGAAGGGTGATCTGTACAAAGAAGATAATGAACCGTTGTGTCAAGAATTTGCAGAGTTTTAAAATTTCAAGTCATCATCAAGTCTCATCATCAAAATTTAATTTGTATTATTACAAAAAGGTATTATTTAAACAATTTTACAGATGAGAAACCGAGTGAATATTGCAATGTGGTCTATCCCCGACTCACGGTTAAAATGTCTAGACTGTAGTTTACCGGGAAGATGAAAAAAGGTAGTTTTATTCTGGGCGTCTGGCGGTTGACCCACATGTCGACCGTTTTCGACGCGAAAGTTTAGTGTTTTTCCTAAACCTTTGCGCGCTAACTGTGAACGAACGGCTGGTCGCACAAAAATCCAATCGGTCTTAAAAGATTCGTAATTTTTCAGGTCATTCAAAAGTGAACTAAAAATTACACGGTTCAGTTGAATATTTTGAGATATGACATCGTCGAAATTTTAAATTTCGTTTTGAACCCCTTCCCCTTGACCTAGGGTTATGAAAAGTTTCGAGGATCATTGTGGGGCTGGTCCAAACCCAGAAACCAAATTTCGTAATTTTAGCTCAACGCTAACTGGGCAAAGTGCCACGGACGGCGTACGGCGTACGGTGTACGGCGGACGGACGGATTTTGGTTTATTATCTTCGATAATGAACCATTGGAATCGCCCAAAGAAAAAAAAATTTTAACCCCCCCTCAAAATTTGTTGGTTTACGTTTCAAGATACGTAGATTCAGAAAATCGAATAAAAAAAAATCCGTCCGTCCGCCGTACGCCGTCCGCCGTCCGCCGTCCGCGCCACTTTGCCCAGTTAGCGTTGAGTTAAAATTACGAAATTTTTTTTATAGGTTTCGACCAACCCCACAATGGTCCTCGAAACTTTTCATAACCCTAGGTCAAGGGGAAGGGGTTCAAAACGAAATTTAAAATTTCGACGATGTCATATCTCAAAATATTCAACTGAACCGTGTAATTTTTAGTTCACTTTTGAATGACCTGAATAATTACCAATCATTTAAGACCAATTGGATTTTTGTGCGACCAGCCGTTCGTTCACAGTGAGCGCGCAAAGGTTTAGGAAAAACACTAAACTTTCGCGTCGAAAACGGCCGTTATGTGACCCAACCTCCAGACGCCCAGAATAAAACTACGTTTTTCATCTTCCCGGTAAACTACAGTCTAGAAATTTTAACCGTGAGTCGTGGATTGACCACATTGCAATATTCACTCGGTTTCTCATCTGTAAAATTGTTTAAATAATACCTTTTTGTAATAATACAAATTAAATTTTGATGATGAGCTGTTGACTTGAAATTTTAAAAATAGTTCAGAACTGGATCACAATGCAATATTCACTCGTTTTCTTGTCTGTAAAATTGTTTAAATAATACCTATTTGTTTAAACAAATTAAATTTTGATGATGAGCTAGATACTTGAAAGTTTAAATATAGGTCAGAAATGGATGACATTTCAATATTCACTCGGTTTGTATGACATGGTATGAGTATGGTATGGTATATTATTGTATGTATGATTTGGTATAGTACAGTATGGTATGATAGGAAAGAAATTCGTATGGTATGGTATGAGTACGGTGAGAATATGGTATGGTGCCGATTTGCAACACAGTCTGGTGTATAGACAGAAGGGTGATCTGCACAAGGAAGATAATAAACCGTTGTGTCAAGAATTTGCAGAGTTTTTTTATTCGATTTTCTGAATCTACGTATCTTGAAACGTAAACCAACAAATTTTGAGGGGGGGTTAAAAAAATTTTTTCTTTGGGCGATTCCAATGGTTCATTATCGAAGATAATAAACCAAAATCCGTCCGTCCGCCGTACGCCGTCCGCGCCACTTTGCCCAGTTAGCGTTGAGTTAAAATTACGAAATTTTTTTTATGGGTTTCGATCAACCCCACAATGGTCCTCGAAACTTTTCATAACCCTAGGTCAAGGGGAAGAGGTTCAAAACGAATTTTGAAAATTTGAAAATCTCATATCTCGAAAAATTCATATAGAACGGTATGTTTTTTATTTCATATTTAGATAGAGTTTGTTCCGTAGAATTTTTTAAGACCATCCGCAGCTTTGTACGACCAGCCGTTCGTTCACAATGAGGGCTCAAAGGTTGTGCCTCACAACACCATCGTGTATCAAACTGTTGAAATACAGGTCCATTTTCATACTAACAAGCTCTTTGGAACATCATATGGCTTAAGTGATGTCGAGTTTGTTGTTCTGAGGTGCGTTTCGTGCTACGGAAATGAAGGTAATTTCGAATGTTTGTTGGTAGGTACTTCTTTTATAGAAAAATTATTACCGACGTAGTATAAAAAACCCCAGAATTATATCGTATTAATTAATCATAATTAATAATAATTATTATTAATAATAAATACGAATTATTATTACCTAACAATAAATTATAATAATTTTCACTAGGTACTTGATAAAATTGTTAATAATTAGTGATAATTGATAATAATAATTAATCTAAAATTTAGGATCTAGACATTTAGACCTAGTGATCTAGACAGAAGGGTGATCTGTACAAAGAAGATAATGAACCGTTGTGTCAAGAATTTGCAGAGTTTTTAATGATAGTGGGAACGACACTGACTTCAATACATCATGAACAGCAGTCAAACACAACAATTCGGCTTCAGAAAAAAATGTCCGAGCCGCTCACCTTGAAAGTGATGGGTCCATTGGAAGTGTTGGTGATGGTCAAGGCGCCGGAAATTTCGATGCCTTCTTGAGTGAACGTAATGGCGTCAATGGGACTCAGTCTCACCTTCATGGCGGCTGGAAGGAGACAAAATGAAAATGGTGGGTTATTTTGGAAATGAAATCTGAGCTTGTAAGCCCTCGAGATACCGAAAGCCTCATCAGAAACGGATGAAGCTCCAATTTTGATTACTTTATCGAAGGCAACACAAGAAACCTGGAAAGAATCACTGTAAGTTCCAAATTATTATATACACCATTTTAGTACATTTCAATCAATTTTTAGTACATTCTAATAGCAATTTTAATATAAATTTTCAATAGCATTATTAGTTTTTAATAGCATATTAATATCAATTTTTAGTACATGTTAGTACATTTTAATAGCAATTTCAATATCAATTTCAATATCAATTTTTAGTCAATTCAACAACTGTTAGTTCCCAATTACTATTATACATCCTATTATTATAGCAAAATTTGTCTAACAAAATTTGTCTGTTAACAATTTTGCTTCAAGTTTTTCTGTGCTGTATATATTTATACTTAGTATATTCCCGGTTGTAAAAACACCTAGGTATAAAAATAACTATAACGATAACTTTTATTAATTTTACATTGTGAAACTGATTTTAGGCCCTGAAGATGAAGAAATAAATTCTTCGAAACGTTGGCACATAAAACATCCCTCATTTGAGCGACCCTCGACATCCCTCAACCTTATAAAATATTATAGTTTTATGAATCCATAACTTGGTGATTTAGAAGTGTTTAATAATAACTAGGACATTGGAAAAGCGGTGAACCAACTTGCCGTAACTCAAAAACCCACTTGCCCCAGATAGCCGGGGCAAGACGATAAGGGAAAATCCTTCCTACTCAATTTAAGACAAACCTTTTTAATGTTTTGAAACACGAATAAATCATGGAAATGCTAGAGAATCCTACGGAAAAAAAATGTTTTGGAAAATATCAAGGTGGTCAAATTTTATACCTCACCAAAGTGCAACTTATGTTTTTTTGGGGCCCACTTGCCCCCCCCCCCCTCACCCTACGTAAATAGGAAGAGGTACATTATATTAATTCCTTTCTAATGGAGTATACGTTTGTGTCTTGATCGCCTGGTTCACCTGGCCCCGACGAGCGGGGCGGCGGTAAGGATTTTAACTGGGCAGCGCAGCTACAAAAGGCTTTTGAAGACTGGAACTCTGGAAGTCTGGCTGGAAAGGAAGGAGGGGATTCTGGATAGAATGTATAAATATGTAGTAGAGGCAGACGATAGGAGGATTGGTGGCTCCTGTTTCAATGAACATTTTCGAATTGTTGGCTTCCCAAATGGACGAGAGGGCGCCTTTACTTGAGTATGGACGTCCCGTTGCACGTTAAAAGAGTTTTGGCTCAGATTCGGATGGGGGGCCAGCAAAGAGCGTCCCTGAATATGCTGAGGGTGGTGTGCAAGTTTAACGCGGCTGAGTCCTGCCCACTTTGCAACTATGGGGAGCCTGACACGATCTTCCATTTTGTTTGTGTCTGCCCAGTCTTTCGGGAGGAGAGTTTTTTATTTTGACGATGCTCAGATATCGTATTATCAGTTTTTGGGTGTATTGAACCCCGCAAATTCGGGTGAGACCCGTCCTTTATATAAGTTCCTCCTGACGGCCATGAGGCTAAGAACCTTTATTTTAAATGAAGGCTATATTTAATTATTTAATTTGCCAGTAGCAAACTTTGTTTTTTTTTCTTATAGTGAATGACACTGTGGAGGATGTTTTGTTTTTATTAATTTATTTAAATTACTTATTAGAATGTATATTACCACATTTGTATCTTGTATAATATGATGCCAATCTTGCGATGACTTTGGTTTACGCAAATAAATCTATCTATCTAATGGAGTATAACAACAAAAAAAGTCATTGCACGTATTTATCTTTTCCACCGACTGAGCGAAGTACATGTCAGAGAGCCATTTAGGTGTCAAGCCATCTGCAATGGAGGACATCTGTACATGTGAGGTTTTTTCCAGTTTTCATCTTCGCCTTACAAAATCGTTTAAGATTCGTCTTCTTCAAGAATCGGGACAAGATAAGGACGGCAAATAAATTAATCGGGACACTAAAAAAAACATGACGGGACGCCCGAGACACCACGAAATCCGGGACGGATGGCAGCCCTAATCTATACGGACAATGTTACCGGGTCAATAATCTTGGAATCACTATTGGATGGTTGGCAAATTAATCAGGGATTGTTGGAAATAAAGTATTGATACGTTATTTCCAACAATCCCTGACTAATTGATCAATGGTTTCAGGGCTATTCCAATCATTAGTCCTGAGATTCGATGTTGGTAGTTCAACATTAGTGTTAAGCAAGCACTGACTGAAACTGCGATGGTTTGCCTCGATGTTCAGGTTGGAACTCCAAAAAAAGCGTTGTAGCAAGAATGCACAACATACTATATCGACGTTACCTATATCATATCCACCTTGGCGGCAGGAAATATTCAACTAGTCCAAGTGATAGGCGATACTGTTCAGTATCAGGTCCTAGAGGTATTTAAGACAAGCCCATTAATCATAACACTTATCTAGAAACGCTTGTATGACATGCAGAGACACAAGTTAGGATGGCTTACAGCTTGAGGATATGGCGTCATCTTTGTTCATCTCGTCTAACGAAGAGCTCGAGCTATCCACAACTTCGACCATTTGGACGTTGGCAAAATGGACCTGCAACAACGAAAGGAGTGAATATGTTACTTCTAAACCTCAAGTCTGGAAAATTAGAATTTTTAGGGCTCAGGCGATGTTTTGGCACTCAGCGAAAAGAAAAGGGCAAACCAAGAACCCTCGTACGCAGCATCAACGGTTCAAACGAACTGATTATGACATTTGCAAGAAACACACAGATTGAGTAACATCTAAGCAAGAGGAAACTTGAAATCCTCAAAGTTCGCATCGCCTGATCGACGAGACAGACTGTAACGCAACTTTCAAGGGTGTTTAGATTGAGCTGGAATGATTTTACGACTGGAGCACTAGCACTGGTTGTACCGGCTCCTTACAAAAGTTACCTATCAAGTTTATGAACCTACTTTTGTGCAGGTTTTTCAATGAAACTGTGATAAACTCACAAACATTATTAAATAATGTTGTGCTTCCTAGCGAGTTGTCATGGTCATATTGAAAAAAATTCAGGCATAGAATGGAATGAATAATTTGAATTGCATAACTATCATATCATTCATAACTATTGTTTAGTTTCTTTATCAGCCGCCCGCACAAGGTCCATGTTTTCTTGTACCCCTACCAATATCGTCCTGCTCCCTTCTCCCAACTCCCTTCAGTTCGTCTGTCGCCTTCCCCACGTACACCTACCGTTTGATTTTCCTACAAAAAACCCGCAGCTGTTCGATTCGTGAGTTCGCGAATGTTTTCAAGTCCATCTCGCGAAACACCGGAGAAATTGGATTTCCCGTCGACGGGACGCGGCCAACTCATCACGGAAGGTATATTTCCCTTAGGTTTTTTTCTCCATCCATTCCTGTATTATTCCTGTGCATGAAATTTGGGCCTATAGCGGCGGTAGGTAATTTCTAGTGCAACCTTTTTCTAACATATTTTTCCGGATAGGTATCGCACATATAAAATAGTGGTCCTTGCGGAGCCGGATTAAATACGGATAATTCACTTCGGTTATTGGGTTTTAGGTGAATTTCAGCCATCATAGAGTCAACGTGGAGATAATAGATCAGTTCAAGGTACCCTCGGTAATAGTAAAGTGAAAACACTTTCAATCATTCGGTTCACTTCCCCCTTTCGGTTTTTTTTCCGGTTTCGACCTGAGCTGATTGCCCCTTGGTAACTCCCTCCGTATACGTACGTGTTTACTCCGTAGTTGCTGAAATGGGTGACGAGGCGAAGATTCTTTATACTAGGTGTCAAGATAAGAGAAAGCGGTTCTATGAACGGCTGCAGACAACTCATCGGATGATAGCTTCACTTCCGAAAAATCTGAATATATTTATGGTTAGAGCTGAAAATCTCCCGGCATTATTTCATGAGTACAATGAGGTTTTAGACCAATTGGAAGGCATTCAAGCGGCGAATCCGGATCTCTCGTCCCACACGGAAAAATATGCTTCGGCATTTGAAGAACTTTATTTTGCCATACTTGCCGTCGCTAAGGACCATCGGAAGATGGAAGAAGCTGCAAGTGCTAATCAATCCTCTAGTTCAGCAAATGTGTCAGGCGTCGAGTTGAAACCTAAATTGCCGAATATTATTTTGACCAAATTTGATGGAAAAATTGAGAATTTTTCATCCTTTGTGTCGTTATTTAATGCGCTTGTACACACTTCTGCCTTGACTGACATAGAAAAATTTTCCTATTTGGTGGCAAATTTGGAAGGCCCTGCGTTGCAATTGGTTAAAACTGTCGACTTCCAACCGGAAAATTATCGAACTGCCTATGACCTACTGGTAAGTAGGTATACCAACAAAAGAGTCATCGCTACCTTCTACCTGAATAAATTATTGGCCATATCACCGGCAAAATCGGACTCCCCCCTCAGCAGGCAGTTATCAGACTCAATTTTAACAACAGTTGCGTCCCTCAAATCGGTAGGCATTCCCGATTTATCGGACTTCATTTTATTGCACCTCAGTTTGCGTCTATTAGATCCGAAAGCCCGTAAATCCTTCGAAGATCGGCAGGTAGGCCATGATTTTCCTACTTTTGGACAGTTTTCGGAATATCTTCGTAATCAGAGCATAATTGGGGACCTTCTCAGTGCACCGTTCTCAGAAAATCTTTCCTTTACTTCCCATAAAGAGCGGAAAACCGGTACCAAGGCTAATAAGGCCCCTGTTAACCAACTCTCATCCCCGTCTGTATCGTCGGCGTGCCAGTGCTGTGGCAAGACCGATCACTTCAAGTTGTCGAAATGCGAACGGTTTCTGGCGATGAACGTGCCCGAACGGAAATCTTTCATTCAAGAAAAACGTCTTTATGCCTGCTTTGCACGACATCCCATAGCGCAATGCAAATCCAATTTTTCATGTCGTGTGTGTAATCGTAAATCTCATATTCCTTAATTCATCTTGGATCAGATGATTCATACCGCTCTTCGAATACGATTACGAGCACTCAACCAGTTATGGCGCCGGGGCCATCTGGTGCCGTCGCCTTGGCCAATATTTGTCCCAAACCTTCTTCAAATTTCGTCACTCTTTTGGGAACTGCTACCGCAACTATTTTTGATGTCACTGGGAAACCTCACGCATGCCGTATAGTTTTTGATTCAGGCAGCCAGGCTAATTTTATTACTTCGTCCCTTGCTGGGCGTCTAGCTCTCCCACGGAAGAAATGTTCCATTCAAATTTCGGGTGTCGGTCAATCTACAGTCCACCCCAAGGTTCAAGGTTCAATTTCGTGTAAATTGGCCTCTACTCATGATCCAAATTCTGTTTTACATCTTGATGCGGCAATCATTCCTAGAATTACATCGGATCTGCCCACTGCGCCTCTCTCTCAAACATTGTTGTCAAAATTCTCATTTTTGACTCTCGCGGATCCCGACTTTGTCACTCCCGGCCCTATTGACCTCCTCCTCGGAATCCAAGCTGTTCTAGACGCCACATTGGACAATTCAGGAACTATCAAGGGTTTTCCTTGCGCTATTCCTACTGTTTTCGGTTATGTCATTATGGGTTCAGTTCCTACTGATCCATCACCAGTCCTCCAGTCCCTTGTAACGAGTTTGCATACTCTCTCCGATTCATCTTTATCCAGTCTAGATCAGGCTATCAGGGCTTTTTGGGAGCTGGAAGAAGTAAGGGTTCCCCAGCAGTGGTCTCCCCAACAAATCGAATGTGACCGCCATTTCAAGGAAACGATTTCCCGTGAAAAATCTGGAAGGTACGTTGCTCGTCTTCCATTCCTGAACAATATTCCGCCCTCGCTAGGGACTACTCGAGGCAGAGCTCTAAAGCGTCTTTTCCGCCTAGAACATCAATTGGATAAAAATTCACACTTCAGAGACCTCTACGTTGCTTGCTTGAGAGACTATGTCAAGCAAGGGCATATGATCAAGGCGGAAACCCCTGTTGATTATCTCCTCACTCATCATGGTGTAGTTAAAGGTTCGTCGGACTCTATGAAGGTTCGAGTCGTTTTCAATCCTTCGGAAAAAGACCCTCTTGGAGTCAGCCTCAATGATTGTTTGTTAATTGGACCAAAAAAACAAGGTGATATTGGTGAACTATTGACTCGTTTCCGAACCCACAAGGTAGCTGTAAAGTGCGACGTCCGTCAGATGTTTAGGGCAATAGGCTTACACCCGGATGATCAAGAGTACCTTCATTTCTTGTGGCGCTTCTCTCCTACCGATCCCGTCACCGAGTGGAAACTCACCACAGTCACTTTCGAAGTTTCATCAAGCCCTTTCACCGCGCAAAGCACCTTGGCTCAATTGGTCCAAGATGAAGGTAGTCGATTTCCCTTAGCAGCCCAAGCATTGAAGTATGAGACCTATATTGATGACATTATCACCGGCGCCTCCTCAGAAGAGGAAGCCCAAACTCTTTGTTCAGAACTTGTACTGCTCCTGAAAGCGGGGGGTTTTGAACTGGGAAAATGGGCCAGTTCCTCCTCTTCTCTTCTCGAATCCAGATCGGATATAGTGCACCTGCCAGACGATAACTCTGACTTGGATGGCACCAAGGTATTAGGTATTGGATGGGAACCCGGCTCGGATACATTCCGGTGTCACATCGACGCGGCACCAGTCCCATCAACCAAACGAGGCCTACTGTCAAAATTCGCTCGGATGTATGATCCTAACGGTTATTTCGCCCCTGTAATTTTTTCGCTCAAGGCGCTTGTTCAACAAATATGGATATTAAAATTGGATTGGGACGACAATCTCCCCAATCATCTTCAATCTGTATGGGAAACCATGGAAAAGGAACTTCCACTACTTGAGCAAATCAGCATCCCGAGATGTTTACTTCCATATCCTCAAAAAGATGTACAACTTATAGGTTTCTCGGATGCCAGTGAACTGGGGATGGCAGCTGTGCTCTACTTAAGGGTGGATACACCTCTTGGCGTTAGCCTTGTTAAGGCCAAGACCAAAGTCGCGCCGTTGAAGACTTGGACTATTCCTCGTCTTGAATTGGGAGCTTCTCATCTCTTGGCTCGGCTCCTGCAATCCTCCCAGGGACTCATCAACCATCTGTCGATTTCAGCTGTCACTTGTTTCACTGACTCCACCACTACCTTGGCTTGGCTTCGCACCCCTCCCTATAAGTTGAAACAGTTTGTGTGCAATAGAGTTGTCCAAATCCACGAACTCTTTCCACTGGCACAATGGCGTCATGTTCCTGGAAAGCTCAACCCTGCTGACGTTGGAAGTAGAGGATTACGCCCTTCCAAACTAATCGACCACGAGCTTTGGTGGCATGGGCCACCCTTCTTAAGCTGTTCCCACGACGATTGGCCTAGGGAACCCACTATATCATATTCCAGGCTACCTGAAGTGAAAGAACCGACGGTCCTCAATTTTCTCTCAATTTCGGCCCCCTCTCCCCTCATAAAGTTGGTGGAGAACTCCTCTGTGCTTCTTAAGTGCCAGCGTGTCGTAGCATACATGTTACGAATGATTCACAACTCTCGATTGCATCCTTCCTCTTCCGCCTCTTCTGGACGACGTTACGGTCCTATAACACCGCAGGAATACCGGCTGGCAATGGATGTCATGATTCAAGCCACTCAAGCTCATCATTTCCGAGAAGACATTCAGCAATTGAAAAACGGGAAGGAATGCTCTCACAGACTCGCTGCTCTCTCCCCTTTTCTTTCACCCGAGGGTTTTCTCAGGGTGGGGGGCAGAATAGCTTGGGCTCCCATCTCAGAGAACGCAAAGAGGCCCTTCCTGATCCCAAAGGATAGCCACCTATCTCGCTTACTCATTGATCATCTCCATCTCCACACTGCCCATGGGGGTCCCCGTCTCGTACTGTCTTTGCTCCATCGTGAGTATTGGATTCCATCTGCACGAAGTGCTGTTCGGCAACGGATTCACCGATGTGTCACTTGCACTCGATTCACGGCTCCGGCCAACAATCCCTGCATGGCCAATCTTCCTAAGTCCCGCCTAACCCCAGGGAGATGTTTCTCCCACACCGGCATCGATTTTGGGGGACCTTTCATGATTCGGCTTAGCAGTAGGAGAAATGCAAGCTCTTCAAAGGGCTATTTTGCGCTATTTGTGTGCATGAGTACGCGAGCTGTTCACATTGAAGTGGTTTCAGCCCTGTCCACTGAAGCCTGTCTTGCCGCCATCGACCGTTTTGTGGCCCGTAGAGGCCTCCCATCACACATATACTCTGATAATGGCCGTAATTTTAGAGGAGCTGCGAGGGAGATGTCGGAGATTCATTGTTTTCTGAAGGAGAAAAGCCCAGAACTCGAATCGTATTTGGCACAGCGCGAGATCTCCTGGATCTTTAATCCCCCCCTCGCTCCTAATTTCGGAGGAGCTTGGGAAGCACTCATAAAACGTACCAAACACCACCTAAAACGGATTGTCGGCGAGCGCAGTCTCAACTTCGAGGAAATTACCACGCTCTTCGCCAGAATCGAAGCAATCCTCAATTCGCGGCCCTTGGTAGCTCTTCCCGGATCTCCCAATGACCCAGCGGATTGTCTCACTCCGGGACATTTCCTCATAGGAGGTCCCTTACTCGCAAAACCAGAAGCAGATGTTCTAGAAGAAAATCCCAACCGTCTGAAACGTTGGCGGTTGATATCCCAGTTCGTCCAATCGTTTTGGAATCGTTGGAGTAAAGAATATCTACACGCTCTACAACCACGCTCAAAATGGACTACCCAACGTCCAGATCTACAAGAAGGAGCAGTTGTCCTCTTGAAGTCGCCCAACAGTGCACCAACCCAGTGGCCCCTTGGAAGAGTGGAACGAGTGTTCCCTGGGTCAGATGGCACAGTACGCGTTGTACGCGTCAAAACCGCCTCGGGAGCGTTTATGAGGCCCACTAATAAATTAGTGGTTCTCCCAGTTGATTAATTTCCTCTCCTTAGGTCAATCCCCCGCAAGGTCATTATTCTTTCTTTGTTTTATTTTTCTCAGGGGGGTTTCACCTATAAATTACGTTTAAAATAAGGGTTTCGTTTCATTTCATCAAATTCAAAATTTGTCAATTTTGGGTGGGGGGTATGTTTAGTTTCTTTATCAGCCGCCCGCACAAGGTCCATGTTTTCTTGTACCCCTACCAATATCGTCCTGCTCCCTTCTCCCAACTCCCTTCAGTTCGTCTGTCGCCTTCCCCACGTACACCTACCGTTTGATTTTCCTACAAAAAACCCGCAGCTGTTCGATTCGTGAGTTCGCGAATGTTTTCAAGTCCATCTCGCGAAACACCGGAGAAATTGGATTTCCCGTCGACGGGACGCGGCCAACTCATCACGGAAGGTATATTTCCCTTAGGTTTTTTTCTCCATCCATTCCTGTATTATTCCTGTGCATGAAATTTGGGCCTATAGCGGCGGTAGGTAATTTCTAGTGCAACCTTTTTCTAACATATTTTTCCGGATAGGTATCGCACAACTATCATTCATCTCGTCTATCATATTATGATAGTTACGCAATTCAAATTATTCATTCCATTCTATGCCTGAATTTTTTTCAATAAAGCCTTAACTATCGAGGTCAGCTTTATTTCAATTTATTGAACAAAGTTCATTATGGATAGGCTCTTACGCCCGAATCGTCTTGAACTGGATCCAAACACAGCTACTGCGGCACTCGAGTGGAAACATTGGTTCCGCACCTTTGAAAGCTTCGTCAGGAACGTTCCTGGACAACTTCCCGAAGAAGGTAAACTCGATTTACTTATGAACCATGTAGCTCCACCTATCTTTGCAATGATTAGCGAGGCAAATAGTTATGAGGCGGCTATTGCAATCCTTGAAGCCACCTTTGTAAAACCGATTAACGAGACTTCTATAAAAAACGGAGGTATAGAGTGAGAGAGTCTATTCCCACGAAAATAATGAGTACAATTGTTAAATCGATTTCGACGATTAGGTCATCATCAGTAACAAACATGAACTGAAGGTACATCATGAAATACAGCTTATATAGTAGCAGAAGTGAAAGGTATCATCCAATCGGATTGAAGCAGGTTACAGTGAAGGGAGAACTTAAATCCTATTGGCTCAGAGAAGGGAAGGGGCGAATCAACAAATGCCAATTAAGGCAGACAAAGTGAAAGGGAGCTTAAACAATGGTGAGGGTACCAAAGGGGGGGGGGGTACCAAGCTATTGCAGGAATGAACCTATTAACGGTGAAATATGTTGAGGGATCACCTCATTTAGACATTTACCACTCTTAAGAATTTCGAATTTTTCAAGTACATCCAACATACCTCCCTTTGGGCAAAAATGAGGGAATTCTACATACTGTCTATTTGTTAGATCAAAACTAAAATCATGATTGGATTCGCTTAGGTAACTTGCAAAAGCAGAATCACCCTTGTTATCCCTGAAATCTTTTTCATGTTCTTTTATTCTTTCCCTAAATTTCCTACTAGTTTGACCCCAGTACTCAGACCCCAGTACTCAAACCCACAAGAACATTTCAGCTTATAAACCCCACTTTTATCCTGAACACTAATCTTATCTTTAACAGAACCCAACAAAGCTTTGAGATTATTTTTATTTTTAAACCCTACTTTGAAACCTCTAGACGATAACATTTTTCCAATTTTATCCGAAATCTTTCCATAATAAGGTATACTTACCCATTTTTTCTCTTCTAAAACAATTTCCCTATCCAAATTTGATACCCCTTCCCTACATTTTTTCCTAAGAACCTTACTCCATATGGAATCTATGAGAGCGCCCTCATAGCCATTACCCGCGGCTATACTTTTAATAACTGATTTTTCTTTTGCTAAATTTTGATCATTCATTGGTATTGACAAAGCTCTATTGATCATACTATGGAAAGCAGCATGTTTATGAACTAAAGGGTGATTTGATGAACTATGAATAGTGTAAGTACCTGTAAGTATCTTTTCTATAAATGGAGAACTCATGCTTTTTGTTATTTAATGAGATGGACAGGTCAAGAAAATTTAGCTTATTTCCACCTAATTCAAGTGTGAATTTAATACTTAAATGGATCTACCTAATGTATTGATTTTTTCATGAAAAGAATTTAGTAGTCTTTCAGTTCCTGTCCATAAAATTATTATATCATCAACGTATCTGTACCAATACAAGAGGTTATGTGATTTATATTTTTCAAAAATTTGTTTTTCAAGATAATCCATGTAAATATCCGCAAGCAAAGGAGACAAAGGAGAACCCATAGCCACCCCCGGCTGAGTATAATATTTGCCTTCAAACAGAAAATAGTTCTGATCCATGCAAACAGACATCAAATTACACAGTTCATCTTTTTCAAAAATATCAAGATTGGACTCATACTCACGTCCAAGATGACTCAAGATGTACCTTCAGTTCATGTTTGTTACTGATGATGACCTAATCGTCGAAATCGATTTAACAATAATTCTAACAATCCCTAACAATAATTGTTAAATCGATTTCGACGATTAGGTCATCATCAGTAACAAACATGAACTGAAGGTACATCTTGAGTCATCTTGGACGTGAGATACTTACAGGTACTTACACTATTCATAGTTCATCAAATCACCCTTTAGTTCATAAACATGCTGCTTTCCATAGTATGATCAATAGAGCTTTGTCAATACCAATGAATGATCAAAATTTAGCAAAAGAAAAATCAGTTATTAAAAGTATAGCCGCGGGTAATGGATATGAGGGCGCTCTCATAGATTCCATATGGAATAAGGTTCTTAGGAAAAAATGTAGGGAAGGGGTATCAAATTTGGATAGGGAAATGGTTTGAGAAGAGAAAAAATGGGTAAGTATACCTTATTATGGAAAGATTTCGGATAAAATTGGAAAAATGTTATCGTCTATTATTGTACTCATTATTTTCGTGGAAATAGACTCACTCACTCTATACCTCCATTTTTTATTGAAATGGGTTTCCAAAACCTCGTCGCGAGTGATCTAATTCGTAACGAGATTTCTGCCCGCCACCAGTTAGCTACGAGATCTCAAGGCTCTCTTGAGTCTGTCGGCCAATATTACAGGGCATTAAATCAGCTTTGCCAAGATTGTCAGTTCCAAGCTAGATCCGCAGCCGAAAACCAGGACGATTATGTTAGGGACTCGTTCATTAGAGGACTAACATCGTCTGACATTCGCCGTCGATTGTTAGAGAACCAAACTCTCACGCTTGATCAAGCCTATACGCAAGCACTAGCTCTGGAATCAGCCCACCTGACGCATCTGACAGTTCATCCGTTCACACAGCTTCATCTGCTACGAATGACCAAAAAAAAAAGCCTTTTTTATGGGAGAGCGAAACATCCTCGCAGTGCATCATGCCCTGATAAAGACAACATATATACGAATTGCACTAAATAGGGCACTATCCATCCGTTTGTCGTTCAAAGAAGCAAGTAACGGCTGTGATTGATGAGAATACGGCTACCATTGTTTGCACTGCTCCTAAAAGCCTCTCAAAATCAGTGGTAAATGTTCTTATCAATGGCACCTAAGCCAACGCACTTATTGACAGTGGCAGCTCATCGACATTCGTAGACGAAGGCTTTGCTCATCAAATGGGTCTTCCGTTACAAAAGGAGCGTACGAGCCTCATTTCAATGGCCTCCATTTCCTTAACCTGCCCAATTCAATTCTGTTGTTATCAAGCTAGATGACCAAATTTTCCCACATTTCAAACTCTCTGTGCTTCCTAACTCTTGTGCGGACATTATCATAGGCCTTGACGTCCTTCATGAGTACAAAGCTGTCACTATCAATTTCAAACGCTCTCGACCTCCTCTTGATATTTTTAGCGTTGCTATGGCCAAAGTCCCAGAGGCAGAGTTGTTCACAAATCTGCTTGAATCTATCAAACCCGTTGCTATCAAATCGCGCCGTTTTTCTGGAGAAGACAAAGAAGTTTTTCATTGACAAAGAAGTTAAGCAGCTACTCACAAATGGCATTATTGAGAAAAGTATTTCTCCATGGGTTTCCATGGTTTTATTAATAGCTGTGTCTATTTTGGAGAGAACACAGCAAACTTGCAAAATAGGAGTCTTAAAACTGGTAACTTAGTTCAGAACCATTCCTAACAGATAAGATGGGTCAGCCACAAATTTGCAACAAGTATCCTTGAAGTAACCACAATGTTGCACAATGGTTGGGTGTCAGGAAGAAAAATGCAGAAGATTCCGTGGGACACATTGTAGCTCAACGTGTTAAGGCAAGTAGATAAGCAACACCTACCTTCTTCTTATTTTCGTCTGACTTGGTCCACTCTCCTCCAGACGGTTCAGGTTGAAACACAAACTGGTAGGGGTCGGTGCCACCCCAAGCGGCGAGCGCCTGAGACGGATCGACGTAGTCCTTCAAATTACCTCTGTTCACGAATTTGATTTTCTGCACAGCCTTGGTTGGAAGCCAAGATTTGATTATTTTGAATGCGGCTGCAACAATAAGACAAATTTTGTACTAGAAAGCTCAAACAACAAACTGACAAGAGATACGATAGTGGCCGAATTGTGACCAACTACTCAACAGTCAATACTTTTGTGGCGACATATTCGTAACTGGTTATAGAATTTAATTATTATGATCATGTGATTGCGTCGCCAACGGTTGATCTCGAATCATATGTTCACTATTTTCGTACAATTTTGTAAATCTAAAAATTAGGTTTTTCATGTTTTCCTTACGGTGAATAAAGTCAAGTATTATAATTCAATAGCGAAGTTTATTATTTGAGTATCCATTCATGCCCTATGGTCTCCGGGGAAGCGCTGCTACTTTTCAACGGTTCATTCACGAAGTCACGCGTGGTTTGGATTTCGTTTATGCATATTTGGACGACATCTTGAACGCGTCAACATCGATTGACCAACATTTGGGACACCTGAACACACTGTTCGACCGACTACAACAGTATGAACTGAAGGTTAACCCTGAAAAGTGTGAACTTGGATTGGACCGCCTACTCTTCTTGGGACATGATGTTTCAGCAAATGGACTTCAACCAAAGCCCGAACGTGCAATGCCACTCCTGGAATATGCCGTTCCAAAGATGTCAACAGACCTGAGAAGATTTATGGGTAAGGTAAACTTCCACTTCATTCCAAACGCTGCAAGGCTCCAGATCGCACTTCAGCAAGCTGTTTCTGGTCGTCCCAAGAAGGACGAGCAACCACTCAACTGGACTCCACAGTGTCAGGCAGACTTTATTGCATTGAAGACTGCTCTTTCACAGGCTACAACTCTTGCACACCCATCGCTTGATGCACCGCTCTCACTCTGTACAGTAGCATCTGGCTCAGCCATGGGTGGAGTAGTCCATCAGTTGGTTAACCCTGGGACAGGACGATCTTTTCTTAGGCGGTCAAGGGGACCATAGGTATGTCACACCGCTATCTCCGAAAACTACTTTTTCACCATGTTTTCTTCAATGTTCTGTAGTCCAGGTGGTTTTTCCTTTGTTGTTGACTATAAAGGCGAGTAAAAACATGAAATAAACATTGAAAGGAACGTTTAATGTAGGTACATGATTATATAACAGCAATAAATCACAGATGTGTCAAGTTCAGCATTTTGGTTTATTATCTTCGATAATGAACCATTGGAATCGCCCAAAGAAAAAAAAAGTTTAACCCCCCCTCAAAATTTGTTGGTTTACGTTTCAAGATATACGTAGATTCAGAAAATCTAATAAAAAAAACTCTGCAAATTCTTGACACAACGGTTCATTATCTTCTTTGTACAGATCACCCTTCTGTTTAGATCATTAGGTCTAAATGTCTAGATCCTAAATGTTAGATTAATTATTATTATGAATTATCACTAATTATTAATAATTTTATCAAGTACCTAGTGAAAATTATTATGATCTATTGTTAGGTATTAATCATTTGTATTTATTATTAATAATAATTATTATTAATTATGATTAATTAATACCATATAATTCTGAGGTTTTTAATAGGTACTACGTCGGTAATAATTTTTCTATAAAAGAAGTACCTACCAACAAACATTCGAAATTACCTTCATTTCCGTAGCACGAAACGTATTTCAGAACAACAAACTCGACATCACTTTCAACCGTTTGATTCGTGTTGACAGGCTCAGACTTTGAGCCGTCATTGTGAACGAACGGGTGGTCGTACAAAGCTGCGGATGGTCTTAAAAAATTCTTAGGAATAAACTCTATCTAAATTTGAAATAAAACACATACCTACCGTTTGATGGGACTTTTTCGAGATATGGAATTTTCAAAATTTCAAAATTCGTTTTGAACTCCTTCCCCTTGACCTAGGGTTATGAAAAGTTTCGAGGATCATTGTGGGGCTGGTCCAAACCCAGAAACCAAATTTCGTAATTTTAACTCAACGCTAACTGGGCAAAGTGGCGCGGACGGCGGACGGACGGATTATCTTCGATAATGAACCATTGGAATCGCCCAAAGAAAAAAAAATTTTAACCCCCCCTCAAAATTTGTTGGTTTACGTTTCAAGATACGTAGATTCAGAAAATCGAATTAAAAAAAATCCGTCCGTCCGCCGTACGCCGTCCGCGCCACTTTGCCCAGTTAGCGTTGAGCTAAAATTACGAAATTTGGTTTCTGGGTTTGGACCAGCCCCACAATGATCCTCGAAACTTTTCATAACCCTAGGTCAAGGGGAAGGGGTTCAAAACGAATTTTGAAAATTTCATATCTCGAAAAATTCATATAGAACGGTATGTTTTCTATTTCATATTTTGATAGAGTTTGTTCCGTAGAATTTTTTAAGACCATCCGCAGCTTTGTACAACCAGCCGTTCGTTCACAATGATGGCTCAAAGATTGTGCCTCACAACACGATCATGAATCAAACTTTTGAAATACAGGTCCATTTTCATACTAACAAGCTCTTTGGAAGATCATATGGCTTAAGTGATGTCGAGTTTGTTGTTCTGAGGTGCGTTTCGTGCTACGGAAATGAAGGTAATTTCGAATGTTTGTTGGTAGGTACTTCTTTTATAGAAAAATTATTACCGACGTAGTATAAAAAACCCCAGAATTATATCGTATTAATTAATCATAATTAATAATAATTATTATTAATAATAAATACGAATTATTATTACCTAACAATAAATTATAATAATTTTCACTAGGTACTTGATAAAATTGTTAATAATTAGTGATAATTGATAATAATAATTAATCTAAAATTTAGGATCTAGACATTTAGACCTAGTGATCTAGACAGAAGGGTGATCTGTACAAAGAAGATAATAAACCGTTGTGTCAAGAATTTGCAGAGTTTTTTTTATTCGATTTTCTGAATCTACGTATCTTGAAACGTAAACCAACAAATTTTGAGGGGGGGTTAAAATTTTTTTTTCTTTGGGCGATTCCAATGGTTCATTATCGAAGATAATAAACCAAAAATCCGTCCGTCCGCCGTACGCCGTCCGCGCCACTTTGCCCAGTTAGCGTTGAGTTAAAATTACGAAATTTTTTTTTATGGGTTTCGACCAACCCCACAATGGTCCTCGAAACTGTTCATAACCCTAGGTCAAGGGGAAGGGGTTCAAAACGAATTTTGAAATGTTGAAAATCTCATATCTCGAAAAATTCATATAGAACGGTATGTTTTTTATTTCATATTTAGATAGTTTGTTCCGTAGAATTTTTTAAGACCATCCGCAGCTTTGTACGACCAGCCGTTCGTTCACAATGACGGCTCAAAGATTGTGCCTCACAACAAGATCATGAATCAAACTGTTGAAATACAGGTCCATTTTCATACTAACAAGCTCTTTGTAACATCATATGGCTTAAGTGATGTCGAGTTTGTTGTTCTGAGGTGCGTTTCGTGCTACGGAAATGAAGGTAATGTCGAATGTTTGTTGGTAGGTACTTCTTTTATAGAAAAATAATTTTTGTACCTAATAATTATTATTACCGACGTAGTATTAAAAACCCCAGAATTATATTGTATTAATTAATCATAATTAATAATAATTATTATTAATAATAAATACGAATTATTAATACCTAACAATAAATTATAATAATTTTCACTAGGTACTTGATAAAATTGTTAATAATTAGTGATAATTGATAATAATAACTAATCTAACATTTAGGATCTAGACATTTAGACCTAGTGATCTAGACAGAAGGGTGATCTGTACAAAGAAGATAATGAACCGTTGTGTCAAGAATTTGCAGAGTTTTTCTTCTCGTAGTAAAGATACTTACTTATTTATTACGTATACTTACTAAAATTTTAAGTATAGGTCAGAATTGGATGACATTTCAATATTCACTTGGTTTGTATGACACGGTATGAGTATGATATGGTATATTATTGTATGTATGATTTGGTATAGTACAGTATGGTATGATAGGAAAGAAATTCGTATGGTAGGTATGGTATGAGTACGGTGAGAATATGGTATGGTGCCGATTTGCAACACAGTCTGGTATAGACAGAAGGGTGATCTGCACAAGGAAGATAATAAACCGTTATGTCAAGAATTTGCAGAGATTTTTTTTACCCCATTTTCCCCTCTTCACCCCTCGCACATTTAAACATTTTGAACATAGCCCGTGAATTATAGTCCACAATCCGCCGCAATATTAGGTAATGATAATCTATGTTATATAATAAAATCGTGTCTGTCTGTTTGTTTGTCTGTTTGTCTCATCATTAATTGAGAACGGCTGAACGTAGAAAGTTGCGGCTGGTACCATTTGACGCAGAATTTATCTGGGAAGGTGTATATACTAGAATACATTCCTCTCACTCGGTTGTCGCCCTTCGAAAAGCTGAGATAATATCACCATATTATGCGCATGACTTGATACGAAGTTTGTTTGCACACAACGTAATGGTCGTTAGGTGTCCCAAATGAGCGGTGTGTCGCCTGGGTACATAACGAAAACCAAATGGTTACTGTGAAGCACAGTGTTGCTGTAAATGAAAACGGTGGGTACAGCTTTCGTACAAGTACGCAACCACGAGGGACATTTTATGTCTTTGCGCCCCCTCCCACACCCACACCCACACCACGTACCTCGTACTTCAACAATTATTTAAACAATCACGCTCATACCGCAGCTTGTCGGCCACGCACTCCGCAGTGGTTAACGTAATATGGTTAGGTAAATCGAGAGCTATCCAACGAGTGGTGAACGATTTTTGTACGATGATAACTGGCGAAGTTAAAGTTCCGTAGCAACGAATCGGTTGTACGTGAAAATCATTAGACATAACGCTTTCTTCGTCACACCGTCACATTGGAATCGCCCAAAGAAAAAAATTTTTTAACCCCCCTCAAAATTTGTTGGTTTACGTTTCAAGATACGTAGATTCAGAAAATCGAATAAAAAAAAATCCGGCCGTACGCCGTCCGCGGCACTTTGCCCAGTTAGCGTTGAGTTAAAATTACGAAAATTTTTGTATGGGTTTCGACCAACCCCACAATGGTCCTCGAAACTTTTCATAACCCTAGGTCAAGGGGAAGGGGTTCAAAACGAATTTTGAAAATTTGAAAATCTCATATCTCGGAAAATTCATATAGAACGGTATGTTTTTTATTTCATATTTAGATAGAGTTTGTTCCGTAGAATTTTTTAAGACCATCCGCAGCTTTGTACGACCAGCCGTTCGTTCACAATGACGGCTCAAAGATTGTGCCTCACAACACGATCGTGACTCAAACTGTTGAAATACAGGTCCATTTTCATACTAACAAGCTCTTTGGAACATCATATGGCTTAAGTGATGTCGAGTTTGTTGTTCTGAGGTGCGTTTCGTGCTACGGAAATGAAGGTAATTTCGAATGTTTGTTGGTAGGTACTTCTTTTATAGAAAAATTATTACCGACGTAGTATTAAAAACCCCAGAATTATATCGTATTAATTAATCATAATTAATAATAATTATTATTAATAATAAATACGAATTATTAATACCTAACAATAAATTATAATAATTTTCACTAGGTACTTGATAAAATTGTTAATAATTAGTGATAATTGATAATAATAATTAATCTAACATTTAGGATCTAGACCTAGTGATCTAGACAGAAGGGTGATCTGTACAAACTAGATAATGAACCGTTGTGTCAAGAATTTGCAGAGTTTTTGAGTTATGTGCCATAGTGAAGACATAAAATGTCTAAAATCCTCGTTTAAATCTGTCCATCCGTTGAAACGCTATGAATGAAATACTACTAAAAAACGTGTTATAATCACTTCTATGAGGACGTTTATGCTTATAACTTTTGAACGGTTGAACGTAAATCCGATTGTAAGTAGTCTCTGGATTCAGCTCGACGAGTACTTTCGAGTGGTACTTCAATCAGGATGAAACTTCGGGAATATGTACAGGTTGTGTGTGGGGGGGTTTACCGGCGATCCAAAAACTACTTGACGAATTGGAGTGAAACTTTGAAATTGAGTTGTGTGAACATTGGGGAAGGTTTCTGACCAGGTAGGGAGAGTCCTTAGTAAGTTGGGGGGGGGGGGGGTTCGGGGAATTCAAAACTACTTGACCCTTGACCGATCTGAATGAAACTTCGGGAAAATGTTGAGTGAACATTGGGGAAGGTTAAAGGGGGTGTCTGTTCTACCGTTGCGAAGCGCGGGTACACAGCTAGTTCATAATAAAACCAAAATTGTGGAAATGTAGCTCTCCTTGTTGTAAGACTTGGACTCAATTCCAATCATATTTTAGATCCCATTGTTGGCTTGAATTTGACATTTCGGAGCCAAGCAAACGTGATATTAGTTTACCACGGTTTGTATCGGTAACAGCTGTCTTTAGATGTTTTTACACACCAATTTTTCACCAAATTTACACAGCAATAATTATTGAAAAATGCACTTGAAATAGAAGATACCAAAAGATACATAATAATATTATATTATACTCTTTTTTTCTTTCATTCTTCATTGGCATCGAAATTATTCATACAGCCAAATAATATACGCGTACATAAGAGTCGAGTTAATGCAAAGTCGAACATACCATTAAGTACCCACGGCATCTCGAAAATGAGGATGTAGTTGAGGAAATTGGGGTAGTAGAGTTTACACAAGTTGATGAGATATCTCGTGTACTCCATATCCATGTTGGTGAGGCCCGTGTTCATCATATCGAAGAATATGGTAATCTGGTCTCCTTTCTCCATCCTGACAACAAGGGAGAATTTTAACAGAATTTTCGTACGCGGCACTTAGCTCAGTTACCATTGTACTAAAATTACAAATTTTGTTTACAGGTTCGGACCAACCTTACAATGATGAAAATTTTCATAACCCTAGTTCGATCAGAAGGTGAATTTTGAAACTTTGAAAATTTGTTATCTGGAAAAATGCAATGAAACGGTATAGTTTTGGTTTATTATCTTCGATAATAAACCACTGGTATCGACCAAAGAAAAAAAGTTTTTCTTGTTGTAACTATTGTTGGTTTTTAATAATTTTTATGAATTATTATTATTACCAATTATTATTATTTAACTCGATATTTGATAACCATGTGCTGTTCGAAAAATCTGACCCAGCATGAAAATTGACCCGACAAGGTGCCTCACGGTTCACTCACATGCTGACGACTTTCAATTTGCTCCAACTTTGAGCCCTCATTGTGAACGAAAGGCTAGTCGTACAAAGCTGCGGATGGTCATAAAAAATTCTACAAAAATAAACTCTATGTAAATTTGAACTACAAACTATACCTCCGTTCCGTTTGAATTTTTCGAGATATGAAATTTTCAAAATTTATAAATTCGTTTTGAACCCCTTCCCCTTGACCCAGGGTTGTGAAACGTGAGACTTGTTTGAACCCGTGAACCAAATTTCGTAATTTTGCTGGGCTAGTGCCGCGGACGAACGGATTTTTTTAAATTCGATTTTGGTTTATTATCTTCGATAATGAACCTTTGTAATCGCTCAAGAAAAACAAATTACCCACCTCAAAATTTGAGGGTTTACGTTTCAAGATACATAGATTTCAAAAATCGAATAAAAAAATCCGTCCGTCCGCGGCACTTTGCCCAGTTGTGCTAAAATTTGAAATTTTGTTTACGGGTTCGGACCAACCCCACAATGATCCTCAAAGGTTTTCATAACAGTAGGTCAAGGGGCAGGGGTTCAATTGTTGTAGAATTTTTTAAGACCATCAGCAGCTTTGTACGACTAGCCGTTCGTTCACAATGAGGGCTCAAAGTTGGAGCAGATCAAAGGTCGTCATGTTCACATGAGAGTGAATCGTGAGGCAGCCTGTTTTTACTAGCCCGGCTGATTCGAACAGCACATGGTTTTCAGATATCATTAGGTATTAATTAATTAAATTAATACCTAATGATTAATGATAATTAATAACAAGTAGGTGTTAATAACTAACGATAATGAATAATAATTTATACTACTTGACAATAATCATCAATCATCAATGATAATTCATAATAATAATTATTCTGTCATTTAGTGATCTAGACAGAAGGTTGATCTGTACAAAGAAGATAATGAAAGAATTAAGAAGATAATGTGTCAAGAATTTGCGGAGTTTTTGGTTCTCATTGGAATATAGTTTAATTGTTAGAATTGTTTAAGACCATCCGGAGCTTCGTGCGACCTGTCGGGTCTATTTTCGTACTGACTCTGCTGATTCGAACAAAAGGCACATGTTTTTCAGATTTCAAGTAAGTAAATCAATAATAATTATCTACTAATAAATATTAACAATTATTAATAAAAATTATTAGGTAATAACTAACAATAATTAATAACATTTTCAGCACTTGATAATAACTCTTCATCCTGTTTATTTCGGATATGGAGAGATTTCTACGGGACGAAGGTTGCCACGGGGTTCCGATATCGGGTAAAGAATTGATGCTGCTTCTTTTTGCCGATGACGCCGGGGTGTTAGCCGACTCTATCCCAGACGCCCAAAAGAAAATGAACGCGCTGATAAAATATTGCTCAGTAAACCATCTGAAGATCAACAGCCAGAAATCCAAGCTCCTTATATTTCATCGTGGAGGAAGGCGGAAGAAAACAAGACCTGTCTACTGTGGAACGGACGAGCTGGAGGTGGTGTCTTCCTTTTCGTATCTTGGAACAGTTTTCTCAAGGACGGGCAAATTTAGGCAGAACTGTGACGCCCGAATCTCGAAGGCCAAAAGTGCGATAGGAGCAACACGGCAGTTGCTGTGCACTGCCCAGGTGGATTCGTGGGACGTGAGATTCAGACTTATTGATTCTCTTGTGGAGTCGGTGTTGCTCTACTCTTCGGAGGTGTGGGGACTGTGGTACCTTGAGGAAATTGAGGTCGTTCAGAGCCTATTTTTCAAAACTGTTCTGTGCTTGCACCGATCGATCCCTGGGCACTATCTGCGGCTGGAACTGGGAAGGCTTCCCCTGGGTGCCAGAGTCTTCGAGAGAGCGGTGCGGTTTCTGGTTCGAGTCCTAAAAATGAATAATAATCGTTGGCCTAAAATATGTCTGCTTGAACTCGCCAGGCTCCATGTGACCCGAGCTCCGAACTCGCAGTTTAACTGGGTGTCAGAGCTGAGCCGTCTTGTCGTCGCGTCTGGGGGGAGGATTGATTGGGGTGACTTGCGATATGAGGGGCTGAGGGCTTCACTGAACGGTTTGGTGGAATCTTGCAGAAACCATCTTCACGGTCTGGATGTGGAACGAGTCATCAACTCGAAGTACAACTCATATTTCCGATTAAGCCTGGATTTTGGTGGCCGCCAGTTATACTTTGGAAAATGTGGATCGATACATGCCGAAAGAATAGTGGCCCAGTTGCGAATGGCCCCCAGGTCTGAAGATGTAAAGGCAGTATTTTTCTATCATAGAAGTGAATCGTATTCACTTCGGACCTCGGAAATTTGCACGATCTGCCCCATTGAGAACGAGAGTCTGTGTCACTTCCTCCTCGCTTGCCCCCTCTACGCTCCTCTTCGTGATCACTACCTGGCGCAATACCTGGCCGGTGCGGTCAACCGAACGGATGACGTCTCCTCTCTGCTTGATTTGGACCGGGACCTCCATAGGATCACAGACCTCTACAACTGCACGACCAAGTCGCTGAAGATCAGAGAACTATTTGTTCAGTGAGAGTGCATCAACTAAAGTGGTGATCACCTGTTTTCTTTCTGGAAGGAATTGCATTTTGTTTTATGTAAAAAATTATTGAACTTTTGTTTGAATACTTTGTCGTACCTATGAAAAAAATTTGAACTCTTGTAACAACCATTTTTGGTTAGTACAATAAAAAATCATTTCATTTCATTTCATTTCACTTGATAATAACTATGAATAACTACCTAATGATAATTGGTAATAACAATAATTTTTACCAATTATTAATCCATCATTTAGTGATCTAGACAGAAGGGTGATCTGTACAAAGGAGATAATAAACCGTTGTGTCAAGAATTAGCAGAGTTTTTGGTTTATCATCTTCAATAATGAACGTTTGGAATCGCCAAAGGAAAAAAAAGTAAACCCCCCCCCCCTCAAAATTTGAGGATTTCCGTTTCAAGATAGGTAGATTCTAACATCGAATTTAAAAAAATTCGTCCGTCCGCAGACCGCGGCACTTTGCCTAGTTAGCGTTGAGCAAAAATTACGAAATTCAGTTCAAGGGTTCGGACTAGTCTCACCATGATCCTTACAACTTTTCTAACCTCTAGCTCCATGGGGAGGGATTCAAATCGAATTTTAAACTTTGAGTTCAAGTAAGAACCTTCTTTTTCCAGATTCTCAATGAGCTAGAGACTTGATATTTTAAAGATGGGTCACTCGGTTTCTTGTCTGTAGAATTGTTTAAAATATTTTTATTTGTTTAGACAAGTAAAATTACGATGATGAGCTAGAGTTTTGAAATTTTAAACATGGGTCAAAGATGGATTACAAGGCAATATTCAATCGGTTTTTTGTCTGTCAAAAAGTTTAAACAATACCCATTTGTTTTTTTATTAAATTTGGATGACGAGCTAGAGTTTCATCTATCATTTCCTGAATTAGATTAGGGTGATCTGCTCAAAGAAGATAATAAACCGTTGTGTCAAGAATTTACAGCGTTTTCGTAAATACTAACATTTGAACCAATCTTACGTGATGTAGCGAAGATCAGATACTGGCCAAAGTGACATATTAAAAAAAAAATAAAGGTAAAATCACTGTTCGAAACGCGTCAAAGCCTTTGTCAAGACATTAGGTATGTACTTTTTGGAACGTAATGGAAAATACATTGTTGTCTAGCCTATGGGGCTTAAAACTTGGATCTTCATTGAATAGTAGTCGAGATTTCCGACAGGTAGTTTTCATTCAACATCAATTCAGAGATATAAGAAAATGTTGAATAGCAGTTTACTTATTGGGGAGAAGAAAATCTGATAACAAACGCTGTTAGCTCACAACGCAATTATTCATGACCACAGAGAAGTTATTATCACATTATACGGAAAGAAGGAGCGAGAGCTATCTTCTCGTAAGCGGGATTTTAGCTCATGAAACGTTTTTCCGCACCTGAACTTCTCGTCTAACGTGAAATACAGACGCGCATTTATTATACATTTATTTATTATCCACTCGATCCGTGTCCGAACCCGAACAAGTTTCAACTCGTGTCCATATTATTAGGTTCTTATTGTAGAATTGCTAATTATTATTGTCCAATTGTTATACTATTTTCGAGTTATAGTACTTAAGGTTGCTTTGTTGAGAGGCTACCCTCAGTCAAGGTGCCGAGAGCCAGCAGCATGGGCTAGCCTATCGGTGGCAATAAGTTGACATGCATATTTAGAAAAAAAGGTTAGCAGTATGCAACGTTATATTTTGGTTAGTTATTAAACTATGTGATATATGTGAATAAATATATTCATCTATCTATCTATTTAATCTTCAGATTCGAAAACGATTGAATAAGACAGTTGAGAATCCACAAACAACAAACAATCAACACTACAAACAGACAATATACTCAAACAAACAACAGACAATATACGTAAACGGTAGAAAAGTGAGAAAATTACGCTGAACTTCACCTTTCTGCGCGCTCGAACCAGTAAATCACGCATTTTTTGAGCTCCTCGAAATCCTTTTGGCCCTTGACGTGTTTGGCACATTTGAAGACGAACAAGGGCTTTCCATCTTTGTCCTTGTTATGAATGAACAAGCTCCCACCCGACAGGTAATCGCGATTAACGGTATTCTCATTTAATTCTGGAAATCAAAACTCCAAGTTATTGAAACAGGTAGAATTGTAGCAACGCAAAAGGCGATGCGATAAACGGAAGAAAAAAACCCTCAAAATGAAATAATCTGGACAAATTTACTAAACTTAATTTCGCCCTTAGTGGGAAAAAATCCACAGTCATGTAGCGTGGGTATAAGTGCAAATTTTCGAAGAAATAACTGGTTTTATGTAAAATGTCTCCATTGAAGAACTTGATGTCCATGAAGAATATCTCAAGTGTCAATCTCGTTTCTTCAGTGGGGAGTAGTCCCCCGTACTCTCCATAAACCATATAGATTTTCCATCGCTGAACACGATGGTGAAGTCAGAATTGCTATACCACTTTCCGTTATCAGATTGGAGCAGTCTAACCACGAAGAACATCTCACAAGTATCAACCATTCTTCTTCTTCAAAGTGCTCCAGTTTGAGAACGGAATGAGTTATCGCAATAAGAATTATTCTGATTTCACCATCGTGTTCAGCGTAAGGAAATCTTTAAAATAAGGTGGCACTTGTGAGACTGTTTCATTTTGGGAATTTATGGGAAACCTCCCCCCCCCCTACACAAACCCCCTTCAGCGTATAGATTTTTCAATGCTGAACACGATGGTGAACTCAGAATTACGATATCTCATTCCGTTATAAGAAAATGTTTCGGAAATTAGAGTTTTAAAAATTTTGGATCGAGAACAATAGGTTCAGGATTAGCTTTAGGAGCAACTTAGCTGATCCCGGCTCTATGCTGCTTAAAGTGTCAGTCCTAAGGAGGATACATACCAAACTACAGCTTCATAGAGTGAGTAGCAGAGAAATTAGCCGAAGGAGCCACTCAGCAGATCCTAGGACTATTCTTCTAAAAGTTTAAGTTCTAAGGATGCTAAAAGACATATCCATGTCAAAATAACTGCCATTCTTCTAACAGTTGTCAATAGGTACCCCTATTGAACTTTGCCCGTCGCTGTTTTTGGTATCAGGTTACGCTTTTCGGGCTGAAAGAACGCCACACATTTTTTTCAAAAACCCCAAGCTAAATATATCCATGTCAAAAAATCTACGGGTAACATCTGTGGAGTTCATGCTTGATTATCATTCATGCGCTCATAATATATTATTATGTTAATTATTTTATTTATTGCTACTATGACACCATCGTTCAAACTTCTCATGAAAATCCGAATGTTCAGATTCATGTTCAATTGTGTTGAATAAAACCTTATACGAAAGGTTTTCTATCATTTCAATTTATTCAACACAATTCTTCGAAAATGGAACGTTACCTGAAGCCAGATCGTTTCGGAGCCGACCCACATGATACAGTGGCCTCCAAAGAATGGACTTACTGGTTAACGACTTTCGAAAATTTCGTCGCTACTATTGAGGACGATCGCGTTGAAGAACTTCCAGACAAAGGTAAGCTGAAGTTGCTGATCAATCACGTTTCACGCTCCGTATACGAGTTTATAGCTGACTGTGCCACTTTCACTGATGCAATTAGGGTTCTGAATGGTATTTATGTAAAACCTATTAATGAAATATTTGCACGTCATAAATTAGCGACACGAAAGCAACAGCCAGGAGAAACAATCGACCAGTACGTTCATGAGCTGCTGACTATGAGCAAGGAATGTGAATTCAAAGCAGTCACTGCTGAGGAACACCGCAGTAGTTACGTTAGGGATTCATTCATTCGCGGCTTAGCACCTGCCAATATTCGCTTGAGGCTATTGGAGAAAACGGAACTCAATTTAACCGAGGCCTTAGAGATAGCGCGAGCGTTGGAATCTGCTGTCAAACAATCTACATCTTATACTTCTGAATCCGATGCCATCTTGAATGCTACTGAAACAATTGTTGTTAATTACCCTGAAAATTCACAGGATAACTCTACAGTAGCTGCACTTAGTAGGAACTCAAGGAAATAGTGCTATTTCTGTGGGCAGGCTTGGCATCGCTCCAGACAACAGTGTCCTGCGCTGAAAGAAACCTGCGACAATTGTGGTAAGAAAGGACACTACGCGTCCGTCTGCAAATCTCCCAAGTCCGTCGCAGGTTCAAATCCGCGGCCACTACCATTGCGACTTCGATAGCAGCATCAAGCTCTTCACTTGAACAGGCCACCGTACTCATAAAGGTAAACAATATCTCAACTCAAGCCTTAATAGACACAGGGAGCTCCGACACCTTTATTTCAGAAAAATTCTACACTTGCAATAGGAACAAGTTCAAACTCTACCCTACAAGTTGCAGCGTATCGATGGCATCTACGTCGCTGAATACGAGAATCACTTACTATACGTTTGCGACAATGGACATGCAAGGGCACCACTACAAAAATGTCAAATTGAGTGTTTTACCAAACCTATGTGCGAATGTAGTTGTAGGCCACGATGTTTTGGACCTACACTCCGAATTGCATTTCTCTCTTGGTGGATCTAAGCCACCTTGACTATTTGCTACTTGGCCCGTGCTAAGATTGAACCTCCTCCTCTTTTCGAATACCTATCTGTTGATGTAAAACCAATAGCAACTAAGTCACGAAAACACTCTGCGGAAGACGAAGAGTTCATTAGTAAAGAAATTGGAAAACTTCTTGATGACAACATCATTGAGGAGAGCCGATCACCCTGGCGGGCTCAGGCTTTTGTAGTAAAAAGCGAAAATCACAAAAAAAGGATGGTGATAGATTATTCACAGACCATAAATAGGTACACGTTTCTAGACGCCTATCCTATCCCGAACATAGAGGCAATCGTTGAGAAGGTAGCCCGGAACTCTTACTTTAGTACAATAGATTTGCGAAGTGCCTATCATCAGGTACCGTTGCGACCTCAGGACAGACCATAAGGCCGGTCTACACGCTCAAGCCATTTGCGCAAACCGGCTTGCACAAGCCAGTTTGTGCAAACTGAACTGAACAACTCGGTGGCGTCCACACGCTCAGTTGTGCTTCAGGAAAAAAACGTGGGGCTCGATTAAATGATAGGACTGAAAATAAAATAATGTTAAAGAGTGTTAATAATGTTAAATAAATAATGTGTTATTTCTTCTATAATTTTTTCTAAATATAAATATTTAGGTACGTAAACATTAGCATAGGTTCCACTAAAAAATTAGTGTCCTTCGTTCGTGGGTTCTCAGAAAAATGTGATCAATTACCTACTCATTCAAATATACATGTATACAAATGTATACATGTATACAAATGTATACCTACCTACCAATGTTTTCTCATGTTTGATCGGTTTTTATTACTTTCTACTTTTACCTATTTGATGATTGTTCTCCAAAAAATGATGACATGCAAAGAACCGTAAACAGAAAATTTTAACCAAAGATATCATCATTTACTTTTGTTAATACTATTTTGGAGCCTTTTTTTTTGCAAGTCCCGTTCATTAGAACCAATCTCCTTGCTAATTTAAAACAAACTATCTTCAAATGTGTCGACAAAGTTTTCGTTTTTCCTATCAGTTGGAAAAGAAAGTTATTCGTTTTCTTTGTAAGTAACTAAATTTCTAACAACATAAAATTACGTTCGTTATATTAAAATAACTGTCGAAAAAACTAGTTATAAAAAACTAGTGTCTTTTCTTCTCAACCAAAAACGGGTGTTCTAAGGTTCTTAGAACACCCGTTTTTGGTTGAGAAGAAAAGACACTAGTTTTTTGTAACTAGTTTTTTCGACAGTTATTTTAATATAACGAACGTAATTTTACGTTTCTCGAAAATAACCGTTATGCCCATCCTTAGTTGTGAGGGCGTCGAGAAATGTGATTCGCACTCGAGAAGAGAACGACTGCGCCGGCGCGAGATTGTGGGTGAGGCTTGAACCTCGTCCACACGCTCAAACTTCACTCATGCCAAGCTCCAACCTCAAGCCGATTTTCTGTCCGAGACTGACTTTGCTCAAGCCAAATTATCTGGCTTGCGCAAGCCGAATGGCTTGCACAAACTGCGTCCACACGCAACGATATAACTGTACAAACTGGCTTGTGCAAGCCAGTTTGCGCAAATGGCTTGAGCGTGTAGACCGGCCTATATACAGCTTTTGAGGCGGGCGGTAGGCTCTTCCAATTCCGCAGACTCGCTTTTGGCCTTACTGATGGAGTTCCTGCTTTTCAGCGTGTGATTGATGAAGTTATTTCTAGGGAAAAGTTGACTAAAACGTACGCCTACCTCGATGACGTGACCATATGTGGTAAGGACAAAGGCGAGCATGACCAGAATTTGGCTAGATTCATGCAGGCTGTTGAGAAGTATGGTCTTACGATCAATGAGGGGAAAAGCCATTTTTCGTTAACCTCAATAACATTATTGGGCTATAAAATAGAAAATCGTCAGATATCCCCAGACCCTGAGCGTTTGAAGCCATTGCTAACACTTCCACCCCCAAGCGATGGAAAAGCACTTCAACGAACATTAGGAATGTTTGCACACTATGCAAAATGGGTGCATAACTATACTGACAAAGCCAAGCGACTTTTTGAGACGAAATCCTTCCCAATTTCGGAGAGAGCTAAGTCTGATTTTGAATCGTTAAAGGAAGAAATTTCTAGAGCCGTTGTACGTACAATTGACCCCAATATTCCCTTTTTAGTGGAAACGGACGCTAGTGATTTCTCCAATTCTGGAGTCCTCTCACAGTCGGCTCAACCAGTGGCATTCTTTTCGAGAAAGTTGACGGACTTTGAGCATAAGCACGCAGCAGTAGAAAAAGAGGCCCTTGCTATAATCGAAGCAATGGAGACACTTTCTATTAGGCCGACACTTTAAAATAATTACTGACCAACGATCAGTCATGTTCATGTTCAATTCGGCCCATAAATCGAAAATTAAAAATGAAAAAATTCAAATTTCGAAATCGTCTACCGCCCAGGTAGGGACAACCAGGTTGCTGACACATTTTCCAGAGTGTGCAATGCGTTTCAATGTGATACACTGTACACACTTCATAGTCAACTGTGTCACCCAGGCGTTGCAAGGATGGCACACTGGGTTAGAACCCATAATCTTCCTTTCTCAGTAGAAGAGGTACGGAAAATGACGTCATCGTGCCCTTCATGTGCGGAAATTAAGCCGAGTTATTACAAAGGCAACTCCAGTCCGTTGATAAAAGCAACACATCCTTTCGAAAGACTGAGCATGGACTTCAAAGAGCCATTACCATCTACTTCACGCAATAAATATTTATTAACTATAATAGATGAGTATTCAAGATTCCCGTATGCCTATCCTTGCTCCGACATGAGTTCGGCAACAGTTATTAATTGCTTAACTGATTGGTTCACCGTCTTCGGTCTTCCAGCGTATGTGCACTCGGATAGGGGTCCAGCATTTATTTCTGGGGAGCTGTGGACATTTCTACACTCGAAAGGTGTTGCCACGTCTATGTCTAGCCCTTACAATCCGACCGGAAACGGCCAGATTGAGAGAGAAAATGGGACAATTTGGCGAACTATCCTACTGGCGCTTAAATCAAACAACTTGGATGTAAGGGACTGGGAAATGGTTTTGAAGGACGCTTTACACTCAATAAGATCGTTACTCTGTACAGCTACGAATGAAACTCCGCACGAGCGTATGTTCTCCCATCAGCGCAGGTCCTCGAATGGAAGTTCACTGCCTTCGTGGTTGATACCTCCCGGAAAAGTTTTGATGAAGAAATACGTCCGGCAAAGCAAGTATGACCCTTCAGTGGAGGAAGTGGACCTGATTCACGTGAATCCCGATTATGCCAAGGTAAAACTTAAGGATGGACGCGAGACTACTGTTTCGTTGAAACACCTGGCACCAAGAGGAGATAAGGAAGACGAAGAGCATCCCACTGAAGAAGAGGAATCAACCGAACTCACTCCCGAAACGCCAGCACAAACGCCAGAGCAAACCCCAGATCGTCTGACATCCGAAACAAGGCCTGAAGAACAACCTTCAGTCCGACCTATTGTTGAGCAACGAAGATCAACAAGAACCAGAAAAACCCCCGACAAATACCAGGACTTTGTTCTTTCATGAGGGGAAGAATGTGGAGTTCATGCTTGATTATCATTCATGCGCTCATAATATATTATTATGTTAATTATTTTATTTATTGCTACTATGACACCATCGTTCAAACTTCTCATGAAAATCCGAATGTTCAGATTCATGTTCAATTGTGTTGAATAAAGCCGGCGCTACACGACGCGTCGAATGTTGGGCCAAACGTTTGACCGTACTCGACGAGTGACGACTCGAGCTAAAGCCCCAGCTACACGGTGTGGCAAACGTTTGATCCAGTACGATCCAGGTCGAGCCGTTTGAAGGTCGAGCTTCCAAGAAACGAAGGTTCCCGCCAACGTTGGACCCTTCTTTTTCCTTTGACTTGGGCGCAAAGACCGCTCTCAGAGCGATCGCCCTCCAACGCCAACGTTGGACGCTGGCCATTGGAAGGTCGGCTACACGATGCTACCAGTCACCAAGCGTCCAACATTGGAAGGTGTTGGTAGCATCGTGTGACGCCGGCTTAAAGGTGCGTTTCCACCGGCCGCGCGAACACCGGCGAACGAAGAAATTTGTGTTCGTTCGGTTGGTGGAAACAGCAGACGAGCGAATGTTCGTTTGTTCACTCGTCATCACTAGGTGACCGCGCGAATCTTCGTTCGGCGTTCGGTTGGTGGAAACAGCTTTCGAGCGAATGTTCGTTTGTTCACTAGGTGACCGCGCGAGTTCGGTTTTCTAGTTCGCGTTTCTCGACTTTTTCATTCGTTATATTTTGCGATGGAGTGGACCAATGAATTTAATTCTGGAGCTATAGAACCGTGAAAAATGTTCCGTGATTCCATCCGGAAAAAATTTCGAAACTGCTCAAGTTCGTTGTTCAACTCTTGAAGGAGACTGTCAACATTAATTTTCATCATTTTCATTTTCGAAACCCATCGGCATGGTTTTTTCCAGAGGGTCGAAAGTAATAATTACCTATTTTCCAGAGGGGAATCGCTCATTTCAATCATTTTTATTTCAGAATTGTAAAATTTTTCAGAATTGTAAAATTTTTATAATTAGAATTGTGAATTTTTTATAATTTTTATTTCAGAATTGTAAAATTTAAAAAATTATTTTTTTGAGAAATTGACATGTTCTCAGAACATAAATTTTGAGCACGGGTAAAAACAAAGGTTTGCTAGGGCTTCGATATTTAGATCTAAATATAAGTCGCATACTGACTTTATTGCCATCTCAAATGATCTAAAAGTAGCTCAGAGTACACGAATGCATGAAAAGTAATTTTTAGGGCAGATAAAGGGAAGAAACTACCCAGTGTAGGTGGGTACTTCTGTCCTAGGACAGAAGTACCCAACCCCAATGTAGGTGGGTACATTTGGCCTAGGACAGAACTACCCAGTGTAGGCGGGTACTTTTGTCCTAGGACAGAAGTACCCTACCCCAATGTAGGTGGGTACATTTGGCCTAGGACAGAACTACCCAATGTAGGTGGGTACATTTGTCCTAGGACAGAAGTACCCTACCCCAATGTAGGTCGGTACATTTGGCCTAGGACAGAACTACCCAGTGTAGGTGGGTACTTGTGTCCTAGGACAGAAGTACCCTACCCCAATGTAGGTGGGTACATTTGTCCTAGGACAGAACTACCCAGGGTAGGTGGGTACTTTTGTCCTAGAGAAAATGTACCCTACCCCAATGTAGGTGGGTACATTTGGCCTAGGACAGAACTACCCAGGGTAGGTGGGTACTTCCGTCCGCCTACACCGGCTCGTGGTTCAATTCTTGAAGGAGAGTGTCAATATTGATTTTCACCCTCTTCTGGATAAATTTTGAAACCCACAGGCATGGTTTTTTCCTCTTCTTTTTAGTCAACAAAGAGATTACAACAAAAGCGGCCGAAATACAAACTAAATCTTCGTCCATCTAGAATTGAAATGAATTGAAATTTCCTAGGATTGAAATGATTAATGTGGAAAACGTGGAAATTGAAATGAGAAATGTGGAAGAACGACACGAACAAAATGAGCTGTTTCCACCGAAGCGAACGAATGTTTGTTCGGCGTCGTCATTTGTTCGTTCGGGCACGGCCAGTGGAAACGTTTGCACGGCCGGTGGAAACGGTTGCCAACCTGCGTTGTCGAACTGAGTGAACAAACAATCATTTGTTCGTTCGGATATGTTCGTTCGCTCGCCCGGTGGAAACGGTTGCTAACCTGCGTTGCCCAACGCAGCGAACGCACAAACATTTGTTCGTTCGGATATGTTCGTTCGCTCGGCCGGTGGAAACGCAAGGTTTATACGAAAGGTTTTCTATCATTTCAACATCATGTAACGGATTGAATAGGTACCTGTTCATAGAGCAACCAAACAACAATAATTCCTACCTACCACTGAAAATTATACCTACCACCTTGATTTCCTCTTTAACTTTTTGAATATTCAACAGGTACACGCACATGTGTATTTCACATTACTTGCAATAATTATCACTACAGAGAACGTTTCTATGCAGTTTGGATGAATACTGACGAGTACACTTCATTTTCCAAGGATAATTCGGACGGTCATCCACCCCTTTCAAGTACGAATGAATGAATTTTTCCATTCTCCCCCTCAATTTGTCCATTACCAGTGAGATTGTAAGGTGAAGACGTGGAAGTAGCTATTCCGCGACTGTGCAGGAAATCCTGGAGTTCCTGAGATGTAAACGAAGTCCCTCTGTCAGTATGTACGTAGGGTGGAGTTCCACAAATCGAGAATAAAAATAAGTCATATACCCGTTATTCAGGACCCCAAAGAGGGATTAAAACGATTTCCAGCACTTGAGCAATTTTCGGATGCTAGAGCCCTTTTTTGCACTAACTTTCCTGGGCTAAATGAAAAAAATTAGCTAAAACGGGGTTTCTTTTTCTAACGACTTTGAAGAGTTGAGTCGTTTTGGAGAAAAAGGTGGGTCCGACACATAGGTGAACTGGAGAAGGACTGGACAGTGGGACAATGGGAACTAATATCTTACCGTTGACTCTGTTGCTCTTGCGCCACTCGCAAGTATCCAGCATCATGTTGAGAGCCTCCTTCTTGTCGAGGTCGTGGTGGATGAGAAACCTCCGCAGCCAGTTGTCATCGCTGTTGGCGCGGGAAAGGTCTTTAGGGTAAAAATCTGAAAGGAAAACATGTTTTTCTTTGATCATTTTCTTCAACCTTGCTCAACAAATTTGTAGAAACTGCTGATTTTATTGAACGTGCTTTCCGTTGAACTACACCTACTAATCCTCAAATAAACTGTTGGAAAAATCTGTTTGAGAAATGTCAGTTAAGTTGGTGGGCAACACGTAGGCGTATTGTTTACTCACATGCCATTAGATGTGTTCTAGTGGAAGGAAATTCAATCGTAGAACAACAGTTCCAACCATCGAGAGACCACTACAAAAATCCAGTTGAGCGCCATCTCCAGTATGAGCCCATCTCGTGTAATCCCTGACATTTGATCCAATGGCTTGTAACGAAGACTGACACGGTAACAAATTACCTAGTTCAGAAAGCTCCATGAAGAGACCAAGAGGTACTGATAAGAACTTGACACCGTGGCTTTAGAAATTAGGTATGTTCCTGCCACAGTCAGTTCTTAAACCAGTTGTGCGCAGTGGCCCAGTGCGCACGATTGTCGCGTTCCTGCCGTTTTCAGTTACAGAACTTATCACTCGCTTCACCGTTCCAGCCGCAACGAGTTACAAAACTTTTTTTTTCGAGTTATTTAACTTGGATGAGAACTGGGTTAAGCCAGTTTTTTACGGTAACCTGACCATTACCTTCCCGAAAATTCATTTCTCTCCGACTTCCCGTGGAGGTTGGTTCTCGACGTAGGTCTGTGTTTTGTTTACTCTCCTTCAAGTGCCGTCTTTTCCGTATCTAAAAACATCCAGGAAGGGTCCAGGAAAGATTCAACTAGAAGTTGTCATTTAATTTATCACAGATGTGAATAAATAGAGCTTTTACATTCTTGTATTTTTTCGCCATAAGGGGATGGCTCTCCTTGTACTGAATCTGCGGGTTCAGATTCATGGTAGATATTTGCATTTTATTTGAAAAAAGTAGGACTTAACGAAGGAATCATTCACTCCCATTTCGGATTTCGCAAGGAAAATAGCTCGAAAATAAAATAGGAAATGAAGGCATTGCGCGAAAAACGAGCTGTCTGCATTTTTTCAAAATTTTTGGGGAATCGAAAAAAACGTTTCAGAAATTCCTGCTTCAATATTTAAAAAATCCAGATATACTAAAATTAACCGTGCGTAAAAGGACGGATCGAATCCATATGATTTAATATTTTTAAATAATTTACTCGAGGCACCACAAGACATTGAAGGTTGCAGATAGCTCGTTTTTCCAACCAATAATTTTTTAAATGCCTATTGTCATTGTTATTTAGTTGAAAAACGTCCTTCTCTAACTTTCCAACATTACATGAATCCTCAACGCCATCAGACAATAATACTGTTATTCCATAAACATTTCATCATTGTTAGGAAAATACGAGTAATATTATATTTTTTTGTAAGGAATAAAAGGAAAGCAAGCACTAGGATTAAGCTTTTTTGTGAGGGTGAAAAACCTCAAGGAATAGCAAGGATTATTCTTATTACCAACAAGATGTCGCCTTGATTGGATCGATTAATGAGACATCTGTGTAAATAGCTCATTATTCAACCCAACGACGTTGTCGGATTGTCCAACTATCAGCAATATTGTCCGATTTTTACATTTATAACTATCGGAGGGCTAGCGGATCCTCACAAATGAAGCAGTATATTTTTCTGACCCCAAAACCGTCGAAAACGGGATTTCGAAAAAAATTGCAGATTGCTCGTTTTTCGAGCAAGGCCTTCAAATAGCGACGACGTTGTCTGGCGGAAGGTTTCGATTTCACGTTAGTGTTATTTCACGTCACTGCTGAAGCCCCAGCGCTCTCTGCTGGAGTAGTTCTGCGCGTTCCAACCACAGAAAACCCTACTATACTACCAGTTCCATACTACCATACTACGCGTTCCAACCACCCAGTTGAAAAACTGAAAAGTTCCTTCACTCATCCCCACCACTTGAGTTATCTAAATTAACTGGTTAAAGAACTCCCTGGTTGGCAGGAACAGACCTATTGTGTACTTTGGGTATATTAAAATTATTATTATACTCCCGGACAATGCCTATTATTTAACTTTTAGACGCTCGATCGTTTTAGAAATGTATTAGATGCTAGAATAAGCTGGAAGGAGTGAAACTACCGATTTCGAAAAAAAAGTGACATATCACACTTTGCCATCTTTCTACAGAATAAATGTACAATAGTGATCGTAGACTGCTGAAGAGCGAATTTATCGAGGTATTTTACGTCTTTCGTCGTGTTTCCATACCTTTACATTCCTCCTGGACCCTCTGGTTGAATTTGGTTCTGAGTTCCTGGATATCCTGGTAGTTTGGCTCCATCGCGAAGACCGGGAGAGTTCCTCACCTTTTACGACCACTCACATCAACACCACTACACTGCGACGTGCGAACACTCGACAGATAAAACCCCGATAACGCACGAGTGTTGACCACGATATTAATCTGATGATAAAAGGGCCATTGAACAAAATTAAAATAAAGAAGAACTTGAAGCACCGTGAACCACTGATTAGAGTTTTGGCAGGGTGGGAGGTGGTGTGTACATGTGCTTCTCCCTTCTTTTGTTGCCTTCCAGAAATAATTTATTGTCACAGTGGTGGTGGTGGGTATGGAGTATTATTTTTTGGACAACGAAACTTATGTCCTCCATCATGGAAGAAGGAATAATTATTTCATTCTTCAATGGTCCTCCATTCTCGAATTTCATAAGTTTCATTGTCCAAAAAATGCAATGTATTACCTAAATACATTTTGGACAACGAAACTTATGTCCTCCATTCTCGAATTTCAAGAATGGAGGACCAAAAAATGTTTTTGCTGTATAATTGCCGGAGACAACTAATCAGTAGCCTTTCACCTACTATCGCCGGCGGGATTTTAGGGGTAGTTTGTGTTTCTGTTTGAGTGTAAACAATTAGTAAGATAACTAGTAAGATTTTTGTACATGGTCATTAATTTTATAGTGCTTCTTAACATTGGTATGTAATTAGAATTGTCCACATTTGAAAGGAACCAAGATTCTGAGGGCGGAACATGAATTCGGCAAGCAGAGTATGACTCTTTCAAAGTGAAATTTGTTACTAATAGTGAAACCTTCGTAATTCACAGTTCCCAAATACCACTATTATAATATTAGACATTTTTTGAGGAAAATATGAACGTTTTCAGGTTGGTGATATCTTCAGCGCAGCTGGCCAAGCTTTTAGCAGGTTGTCAGATCTCACAGCAGCCCTCCATCCAACCGCTGACTCCACATCTGGGTACTTAGTTGAATTTCACTTTCTATGATATAAAATTTATATATAAAATATATTTAATATAGGTCGGAACCGTCGATTGTAAAGTAAGAGTTTCTTTTAAAAATCACAGCGTACACAGATCGTTCAGATCCAGTTAGTTTTTGAATCCCTGTTGCAATGATCTATTCTCTGTATACATATGGAACGGTTTTCGCAACCCCCAGTTGTGCCCTACAGTTTGCGTAGGACACTCATGCAACGTTATTCAGAGTATAACCAATACCTACTATTTCACCATGGTGCATTGTTTCAAGTCCAAGAAAAATAGTGATAATTGAGTGATTACATAGCTGAAGTTAGTTTTTAATTGTACCAATGTAAATTACCAATTTTAATTGTACCAAGTGAGGAACTAAGGCCGAAAAGAATCGTAATTGGGGTGAATTTCAGCGTGCATTTTTTTCTAACAGAAGTACATTTCGGTGGTCTGGAAGAAGATTTCACAGCTTAGCGTTTTGAAATGTCTGCAAAGTTCGAAAGTTAAAATACTTTTCATGTTTTGATTATTTGGTTAGATATAACGACCTTGTGACTCATACATGGGTGTTGTCTTTGATGACAGGGGAAAGTGGACGGACGAGGACATCGATATGCTGCAATCTGCTATATTGAAGTTCAATGAGGATTTGAGTCTCATCAGTGAAAATGTCAAAAGGCGGACAGTGTAAGTTGTGGATGTCTACTGTAAAAATATGTTTGTTACGCGCTGGATTCTGACCGATTCAACTGGTCTTTGATTGAAGAATGTCAATATCGTAGCAATCAGAAGCAGTGACGGATCTACGGGGAGGGTGGGGGGGGGGGGCTATAGCGCCCTCCCCCCCACCCCCTGGGTCTGAACTTACACTGGATAAAACGGGAAATTTCTGAGAATCTCCCATAATAGTATAACCAAGGATTTGTGGTTAGGGGAATCTCCCATAATAGTCTAACCAAGGATTTGTTGCCAGCCCCTCCTAACTTAGTATACAACCCCCCCCCCCCCCCCAACCTACACAAAATTTTCAATAAAAACTCTGCTTCCACAAAGCCTGGTACTCACCCTGCCACCGTCCCAGATGCAAAACGTGTCCCCTGGTTGATGATTTCTCTACCTTAACTACCCCTAACACTCCCAACTCCTATTCCATAACCACCCAAGCTACCTGGCAGGTAGCTTTTAAATTGTATACTAAATTGGAGGAAGTGCAGGTTGTTATAATTTTTATTTCACAGAGCGCACAAATACAAAAACCGTGAAACTAAGTAAAAACATTTTAACATGAATAATGTTTTTGCGGTGGCCTACCAGAGTTGAAAAGCGTAACGAAGTTTAAGTCACGAAATTATGTCAAGAAGATTTTTAATGATTTTCACGTACAACCGAGCCGTTTCTAGGGAAATGAAACTTCTTTAGTTTTCAACGGACAAAAATCGTTCTCCATTCGTTGGAAAGCCTTTAATTTATGCATAAATTATATACTGCCAAAACCGCTGTAAATATCGAAGAAGCTGAGATACAGCCCTGAGTAAATAAAAAACGGGACGCAAAAACATTATTCATGTTTTGCATAGCAAATACCTCGTTCTATACAAAGTATAGAAGAGAAAAGATCCGGGGGGTCCAGGGGGGCTTGTCCCCCTGGCGAGGCGCGAAGCGCCGAGTTTTCTGTTTTGATTGTTTGTATCCAAACAACTAAAACAATCAACAAATTCTTCCTTGTTTTTGTTTTCTTTTTTTTCGAGTCCAATTTTTTGGTTTATTATCTTCGATAACCATTGGAATTTTCATTACTTTTTCGTTCTTAAATCTTGAAACTGGTTTTGTAAAAATGTCAGCCAAATTGTTGCAGGTCAGGATATATTCGACTCCTATCTTCTGCCTTCTTATCAGATCCCTCACATAGTGGTACCGTATATCGATATGCCTCGAATTGGAACTCACTTTGTTACCTTTTCCGAATTCAATGGCAGATTGGTTGTCACCGAAAATTCGGGGGGTCGCGTATGAGTCCACGCCGAGCTCGAATAGAATGAAGCTAAGCCAAACTACCTCCATGGCACACGAAGCCATTGCCACAAATTCAGCATGCATTGTTGACAATCCGATGCATGTCTGTTTATTGGATTTCCAAATGATTGGTGTGCTACTGATCATGACTGCAAATCCCGACGTTGATTTCCGGTCGTCTTTATTCCCAGCCCAATCTGAATCTGAATATGCTCCCATTTCACCTCCTTTACCATTGATCATAAATTCCCTCTCCAATTATCCCTTCAAATAGCGGAGAACTCGTTTGGCCGCTGTCCAATGTGACCTTCCTGGATTTGACGAAAATTGACCGAGTTTTGACACGGCGTAGGATAAGTCTGGTCTCGTTGCTTGGGATAAATACATTAATTTTCCAACGAGCCTTCTATAGGGTACCTTCTCCATTTCCCTCTTCTCTTCAACTGTTGATGGGCATTGTGACCTGCTCAGTTCTTGATATGGATCCAATGGTGAGAGAGCTGGTTTGCTGTCCATCATTCCAAATTCAGTCAATATTTCTTTGATGTGCCTATTTTTGTTGGTTCAGACTTATCATGCCATCCCCAATTTTCTTGACTTCTATTCCCAACAAGTACTTCAATTCTCCCATGTCCTGCATTTCGAAATACTTGCCGAGTAAGGTTTTCATTTCTTTCATAGTCTGTTCATCAGAAGACACAAGAATTAGATCATCAACATAAACCAAAATTATTCCAAAGCCAGATTTTTATTTATTTTTTTTTTTTTTGTGTGTGTATACAGGGTGTCTAGGGTTTCGATGGGACAAACTCAGGGAATCGATTCTGCAGATAATTTGCAACAAAAAGTGCCTCTTAGAGTTTTTTTTTTAGAGGCTTCATTTTGGAGTTATTTACGATTTAAGATTTTTTTCGTGTTTTCGACCCTAACTCAGTTAAACGGCCATAACTCCCTTAAATAACTATGTAAAGTAAAAGTTGAGGATACCGTTGGAAAGAGCATTAAATTTCCTATCTCCTTGATTATAAAATCAAATTGTTTCGATTAGTCCTCATTGGTGAAAAAATGGTCAAAGTCCAAAGTGTGAGCATTTTTTAAGAATCACCATTTTTCTTTCTTTTTTTGCGCTATTAGTACGAAAGTGTTTCAGTGGGCACTCCTCGGGAAAAACTTGCCCAAAACCTCAGCTTTCGAATGGTATAAGAAAAAAAATTTTACAGTGAAATTTGACGGAGAAAATGACGTTTGAATCCTGAAAAACGTGAGTTTTTAGTTGAAATCAACGTTTCTCACCAAAAGCCGACGTGCATCATGAAAACGAGTTCGATATCGCTATTTAGCGCTATTTATCTATCTCAGAAAACAGGAGTGGACTTATGTTCAATCGAGGAGCTTCCAAACTCATGGTAAGTGACCTTTTATTTTGATTACTGTTCTTGGACTTTCGAGTACCTACCTAAGCTTTTTCAATAGGTCGCATTCACGATGAATCTTGTCTGGTCATTTCGATAAATCCAGATAACGAAGACGCCCGAATGCACTTAATCGGCATTGTGTCAAATGTATTCATTGTCTCAACATCATGCAGGTGTATTCAAACCGGGAGTTAGCCGATATCATTTTTATGTATGGCTTTGCGAATGGCAACGCTAGACTTGCCGCCCGCGAGTATGCTATAAGGTTCCCCGACCGAAGACATCCCAATCATAAAACGTTTCCTCTCGTATTCCAGAGGCTGATAGAAACAGGTTCCAGTTCGTACGCCGTTCGAGAGAGAAACCCAAGACCCAGCCAAAATGAAATCCGCATTTTGGACGCTGTGGACGACGATCCGAGAACAAGTACGCGGCGAGTAGCCCGACAGGTCCGAACTAATTGATTTTAGGCGCAAAGATAATGAATGACCTTATGCATGCATGTACCCAAATAAAACGGTTTTTTTTTGTCTCTCAGGTTGGTGTATCGCACCAGCGTGTTCACCAGGTTCTCCAGAGAAATGGTTTATACCCATACCATTTCACTCGGGTCCAAAGCCTCCTGGCAAGGGACTACGCGTCCAGAATGATGTTCTGCGAGTGGCTTCTGTCTCAAAGACCCGGATTTGAGGATAACATTATTTGGACAGACGAAGCTACCTTCACCAGAACGGGTGTCTTCAACACCCGAAATACGCACAGGTTGGTATTAGGACTTCATTAGCTTAGGCAGGTGTAACTGCAATGATACACGTCCTCGCAACTGATGACAAATAATATTCATCAACAGGTGGGCAGAGGAAAACCCTTTTGCGATCCATGAGAGCCACCAACAATATGAATTTCGGGTGAACGTTTGGGCTGGGCTGGTTGGCCAGCACCTTGTCGGCCCCTTCATACTTCCTGCAACTCTCAACGCACAGAGTAAGGACAGAAAACCGAGTTTAAGTGGCCATTTTTATAAATGAGTAAAATTTGAGTTCAAATAATATTTTTCATCAATGATTTCTTCTTCCAGACTTTGAGGCACTTCTCAATGAGGAATTTTTCAACTTCATAGAGGACATTCCGCTAAACCGGAGGGGTCAGCTATGGTTTCAGATGGACGGTTGCCCAGCCCATAACGCCCGAATCATCCGTGATTGGATGAACGTCCATTTTCCAGGGCAGTGGATCGGTCGTTATGGACCGGTAGCCTGGCCACCCAGGAGCCCTGATCTGACCCCCATGGACTTCTACGTATGGGGTACACTAAAGTCCTTAGTCTACGCAGAAGCGGCGGACACGAGGGAAGCCCTCATCATTAGGTAAGTAGATTCCACGCAATAAGACAATTTTCAAAATAACAAAAAACCTACCAAAATTTTTGCGGATACAATGACCTAACTCTGCTTCAACCTAAGTGATTACTCAAACTAATACTATCTGTTTTTTCCAGAGTACAGGAATGTGTCGGGTTAATGCGAAATGAGCACCAGTTACGGAATGTCTCGAGGAGCGTGCGTCGGAGATGCCGCCTTTGTGTTCAGCAAGGAGGGGGGCATTTTGAGAACCTACTGTAATCACTAAATTAAATTAAGATGAAAAAAAAACGAGTTTCTTCTTAATTGCGGAGGCAAAGAGTGTCACCATTCGATTCAGCGTCAAAAAATGCATAAATAGCGATATCGAACTCGTTTTCATGATGCACGTCGGCTTTTGGTGAGAAACGTTGATTTCAACTAAAAACTCACGTTTTTCAGGATTCAAACGTCATTTTCTCCGTCAAATTTCACTGTAAAATTTTTTTTCTTATACCATTCGAAAGCTGAGGTTTTGGGCAAGTTTTTCCCGAGGAGTGCCCACTGAAACACTTTCGTACTAATAGCGCAAAAAAAAAAAAAAATGGTGATTCTTAAAAAATGCTCACACTTTGGACTTTGACCATTTTTTCACCAATGAGGACTAATCGAAACAATTTGATTTTATAATCAAGGAGATAGGAAATTTAATGCTCTTTCCAACGGTATCCTCAACTTTTACTTTACATAGTTATTTAAGGGAGTTATGGCCGTTTAACTGAGTTAGGGTCGAAAACACGAAAAAAATCTTAAATCGTAAATAACTCCAAAATGAAGCCTCTAAAAAAAAAACTCTAAGAGGCACTTTTTGTTGCAAATTATCTGCAGAATCGATTCCCTGAGTTTGTCCCATCGAAACCCTAGACACCCTGTATACATTGCTCTGCTTTACATTTTCTCATTCCGCCCTCTTCGAGTTTCGAATCAAGGGTTTCGTACCACGAGCGACGTGACTGTCTTAGTCCATACGGGCTCTTCCATCCGATTGATTCTCCATCAAACCTTCTGGCAATTTCATGTATATCTCTTCTTTCAAAATTCCGTTTAAATATGCAGTTTTCACGTCCATCTGATGAATTAGCCACTCGTTCTTCATTGCAAGTTTCAAAATCAATCTTATTGCGGGCAAACTAATTACAGGACTGTACGTTTCATTATAATCTATTCCTTCTCGTTGACTGAATCCTTGAGCAACCAGTCGTGCTTTGTACCTTTCAACACTTCCATCCGCTAAATACTTAATTCGGAACACCCATTTGCAACCTACGGCTGTCTTACCTGGCGGCAAATCAGCCAATTCCAAACCTTCATGGTTTCAAGAGAGTTCAATTCCTCTTGGGTCGCAGCTGCCCATAAATCTCTATCTTCTCCTGACATGGCTTCCTTGTATGTTTTAGGGTCCTTTTTCTCAATTGAATTCGCGCAGTATCTGTCAGGTTCCTTGATCTGACTTCTGTCCCTTAATGTCATCCTGTGATTTCTATTTCGGTTCTCTGTTCCTTGCTCTTCTGCATTTTCATCGCCTTCAGATTCTTCTTCATTTTCATCTTGCCCATCTTCTTCTTCTTGTCGTCTTCTGTCTTCTAGAGCATGTCCCTGTTCTTCCTCTTGTTGGTCCATCAATATCATAGCTTCATCAACGACATTAATTTCATCCCTCTGATTTTGTAACGTGTTCATAGACAATGACACTTCAAGGTCACTGTACTCTTCTGTTGATTTATTCTCTTCGATAAACGGGAATTCGTTTTCCTCAAATTTGACATCACGACTTATCAAAAACTTGCCGTTCGTGATATCCCACAACCTGTATCCTTTCGCAGCCCCACTATACCCTAGTAGTGCACATACAGTAGCTCCATCCATACATCATCCAACTTTTTCCTCAACCCCGCTGGGACGTGATCAAATGCTTTGCAACCAAACGGTTTCATGTGTTTCACGCTGGGTTTGTTTCCTGTCCAGATTTCTTCAGGAGTCTTTACATTATCCAAAGGACACCTGTTCTTTACGTAGCAAGCTGTATTCAAGGCTTCAGCCCAGAAACTTTTTGGAGCATGTGACGCAATTAACATTGTCCTAGTCAAATCCAGCATTGTCCTGTTGAATCTCTCAGCAATGCCATTCTGCTGTGGGCTGTATGGGCACGAGAGCTGACGAGTTATTCCACATCTTTCTAGTTCCTGTTCGAATGCATTGCTCACGTACTCTCGTCCCTTATCCGTTCTCAAACACTTGATAGTTTCTTCGGTTTGGTTTTCAACCAACCACTTGAATCTTTTAAAATACTTCAAAACCTCATGTTTTTTCTTCATGAAGTAATTATGTTGCTCTCCTTGAAAAATTATCTATGAATGAGACGAAATATTTGAATCCTGAATTCGATTCAATCGGGAGATAACATACATCCGAATGAATCAATTCCAATACCTTAGTTGTTACCATACCACTGATTTTCGGGAAGGGCTTTCGAGTGTTTTTGCCCTTGACACAAGCCTCACACGTACCATCAACTTGTTCTCTCAACACGTCATTATCCAGTCCTCTACGCGCTTCCTTTTTATACATATCCCGTATTAGGTTCTGATTGACGTGTCCTAGTCGTTGATGCCAGCTTTTCCTATTTTCTCGAGTCAGTAAACAGACCGCATTTTTTAAATTCCTCAATGAATACATGTTGGCATCATTTCTTGCCGCTTCGATTATCAATTTCCTTTCAGAATCAAATACTTGACACACACCTTTCTGAAATATGAGTTTCGTATTCTTCAGGCAAACCATTTAAAATTACATTGCAGACTTGTTCTTCGTGTATACGTTCGCTCCCGGCTTTTACTATTTCCGAGGCGTATGACCGCACCCGATGGATATACGTCTCCATATTTTCATTGATCAGCATTTTGGCAGAGTAAAGGCTTTTGGAGGCTTGGAGATCCCTCAGTCTAGTTTTCGGTTCGAACCTACAAGCTAGTTTCTACCACAAAGCTCTCGGACAGGTGATGTCTAGTATGGATTCCTGAATATCTTCCATGAGTGTTCTAGCCACCAACCTGTATGCTCGGTCTTTGGTTTCTTCAGGGATATCATCGAAAGTTAAATCGTCTGTGGTTGAAATAGCTTCCCACAGTTTCCTATCTTTTAATTCGAGTCTCACATTAAATACCCATGTTTTATAGTTCTTTATATTCAGCTTAACAATGCCACTCACTTTATCAACTGTTTCGCCTCCTTCCGCCATTCTGGGCCGTATAACCTTTTGTTATAATTTTTATTTCACAGAGCGCACAAATACAAAAACCGTGAAACTAAGTAAAAACATTTTTTCTGTTTTGATTGTTTGTATCCAAACAACTAAAACAATCAACACAGGTAGTACCTGCACTTCCTCCAATTTAGTATACAGTTTAAAATGCCAAAATTGTGAGGCGTTCTACATCGGGGAAAACTCAACATCCCTCTCGATCCGAATGAATGGCCATCGAGACTCCCTCAACAACAAACCCAACCTCCCAATTGCTACCCACGCTCATTCACATGGTGCTTCCTTCGACAGCAGCTGTTGCTACAAGGTACAAGCGGCGAAAGTACTGCCCCCCAACACATCGACAAGCTAAGTTCGTAGATGGGCAGAATCGGACAACTCTAGGGGGAGGGGGGGGACCCTGATAAATTTCCAAAATGGAACATTTTGACAAGTGACACCTCATTTTAAAGGTATTTTTATGCTGAACACGATGGTGACTTGAGAATTGCGATATCTCATTCCCTTCTCAAACTGGAGAACTTTGAAGATGAAGAAACGTGGTTGTTACTTGAGATGTTCTTCATGGACATCTTGTTCTTTAATGGAGACGTTTTACATAAAACCAATTATTTCTTCGAAAATTCGCTCTTATAGTCATGCTGGGGATTTTGGTTTATTATCTTCGATAATGAACCATTGGAATCGCCCAAAGAAAAAATTTTTTTAACCCCCCCTCAAAATTTGTTGGTTTACGTTTCAAGATACGTAGATTCAGAAAATCGAATAAAAAAAAATCCGTCCGTCCGCCGTACGCCGTACGCCGTACGCCGTACGCCGTCCGCGCCACTTTGCCCAGTTAGAGTTGAGTTAAAATTACGAAATTTTTTTTATGGGTTTCGACCAACCCCACAATGGTCCTCGAAACTTTTCATAACCCTAGGTCAAGGGGAAGGGGTTCAAAACGAATTTTGAAAATTTGAAAATCTCATATCTCGAAAAATTCATATAGAACGGTATGTTTTTTATTTCATATTTAGATAGAGTTTGTTCCGTAGAATTTTTTAAGACCATCCGCAGCTGTGTACGACCAGCCGTTCGTTCACAATGACGGCTCAAAGATTGTGCCTCACAACACGATCGTGACTCAAATTGTTGAAATACAGGTCCATTTTCATACTAACAAGCTCTTTGGAACATCATATGGCTTAAGTGATGTCGAGTTTGTTGTTCTGAGGTGCGTTTCGTGCTACGGAAATGAAGGTAATTTCGAATGTTTGTTGGTAGGTACTTCTTTTATAGAAAAATTATTACCGACGTAGTTTTAAAAACCCCAGAATTATATCGTATTAATTAATCATAATTAATAATTATTATTACTAATAATGAATACGAATTATTAATACCTAACAATAAATTATAATAATTTTCACTAGGTACTTGATGAAATTGTTAATAATTAGTGATAATTGACAATAATAATTAATCTAACATTTAGGATCTAGACATTTAGACCTAGTGATCTAGACAGAAGGGTGATCTGTACAAAGAAGATAATGAACCGTTGTGTCAAGAATTTGCAGAGTTTTTTTTCCCCCATCTTCTCGGTAAATTTTATTCAGCAATAAGCCTTTCGCATGTATAACGCATCTGATTTTTGTACTGAACTCATCATACTTTCACTTCACTAAACAGAGGCCAGATTTGATAAGAGACGAGTGTTAAAACTATCGATAGTACTATCGATAGTTTTTGGAAAAACCATCGATACTATCTGAACCGAAACTATCGATAGTTCAACACCACTACCTATGACGCCTTGGGTAACCAGGCAATTCTTCAGTTGATTTTCACGGTTTTGACTAACTTATTCACCGCTACAAGCACTAAAATCGGTGCTGTTACATAGCAGGGCTGCCAATTTATTTATGTATTTATTTATTTATAGTATACGGGGCGAGCCCAATTACAAAAAATATGAAGAGGTAATGTAATATGTACAGAGATTGGTAAATTGACCGGATACACTGGGATACTCCCGACACACACTAGGCACTGGGGTCGTCGAGAGGTACCGAGCACAGATGACGGACGAGTATAGTTCGTATAGAAGAGAGGGGCGTGGAAAGAATGTCAATATGAGGGGGAGACGTGGAGAGGAGGTTTACTAGGCGAGGAATACGGCACAATGGACGGTGGTACAAATAGTTTGTAGAAGAGAAGGGGATTGCAAACGGCGTGACAGAACGGGAAGAGAGGCGCGGCACAAAAAACCCGACACGAGCCAGGAGACCCGGGGCATCAATCCGCCCCGATACCAGACCCTGCAGGAAGAATACGTCCGAACACAAACGACGGTCGCGGGGAACTAACAGGTTGAAGCGGCGGGCGAGCACGTCGTAGTCCAGATCTTCGCGGGGAATGGAGAGCTTGAAAGCCAAAAATCGGAGGAAAGCTCTGAAGACCCGCTCAATTTGCACGATGTGACTCTCGTAGTGAGGGCTCCAGATAACGGACGCGTACTCCAGGACTGGCTGCACGAGGGTCTTGTAGAGTGTCACTAGGGCTGGTGCGTGAGAAAACTCTCTAGTATTTCGCTTCAAGAAGCCGACTGTACGCATTCCATGGGACGACACCCTTGCTATGTGGTCAGAAAAGGAGAGCTTGGAGTCCAGGTGCACGCCAGGGTCCACAATTCCATCCCTACGGGGAAGATCCACGCCGCCGATTGAGTAGGGGTAGACAACTGGTGAGTGGGAGCGGTAGAAGGAGACAGCAGCACATTTGGATGGGTTCAGGGACAGACCATTATGGTCGCATCATTGAGAGAGGGCATCTAGGTTCTGTTGGAGTAAAGAGCAGTCTGAGGGGCTACAGATGGTGATGAAGAGCTTCAGGTCGTCTGCATAAATCAAGAGCTCAGTGTGGTGAAGGGAGGAAATGACTCCGTTAATCACCAGGTTGAAGAGAAGGGGACCAAGATGGGAGTCTTGAGGAACTCCAGAAGTGGCAGGGAACGACCGGGAAACTACACCATTGATGCGCACTGAGAGCTGTCTGGCAGTGAGGTAGCTGGCTATCCATGCATGAAGCGGACCAAAGACCCCTAGCGATGAGAGCACCTCAAGGATCACGCTATGAGGCAGCCTATCAAATTCTACTCGAGTCGAGGAGTGGGCTGAGGTTGGCCTCCAAATGTGTTCCGAGCGTCTATGAATAGGACCGCTCATCCTAGAGTAGAGTAGGTAACCGCTCGGATCGAGCGGAGGAAGTCGGCTCCTTGAGGAACGACTACGAATTCCGTCCTAAATGTTGGTAATAAGTACCTCTCAATCTTTTCTTGAGCTTCTTCAAGCGAAGCATTTTGTAGAAAAGTACCTTCCTGATCGGTAAACTACAAACTTGTGCTACTTTCAGGGCGCATATAATAAAAACATTGCTTTCAAATAGTGAGATGCCGTCATTGATGCAGCTGTCTATAAAACTCCATAATATGTAGTTTTATGAGACCCATATTATGGGTCTCATCTGTTAAATAATCAATCATGTATAAGTTATTCTAGTTAAGGTTTTTAATAGTTTGACAAGTGACACCCCATTTTAAAGGTTTTTGGTTTATTATCTTCGATAATGAACCATTGGAATCGCCCAAAGAAAAAAAAATTTTAACCCCCCCTCAAAATTTGTTGGTTTACGTTTCAAGACACGTAGATTTAGAAAATCGAATAAAAAAAAAAAATACGCCGTACGCCGTCCGCGCCACTTTGCCCAGTTAGCGTTGAGTTAAAATTACGAAATTCTGTTTCTGGGTTTGGACCAGCCCCACAATGGTCCTCGAAACTTTTCATAACCCTAGGTCAAGGGGAAGGGGTTCAAAACGAAATTTAAAATTTCGACAATGTCATATCTCAAAATATTTAACTGAAACGTGTAATTTTCAGTTCACGCTTGAATGGCCTGAAACATTACGAATCTTTTAAGACCAATTGGATTTTTGTGCGACCAGCCGTTCGTTCACAGTGAGCGCGCAAAGGTTTAGGAAAAACACTAAACTTTCGCGTCGAAAACGGCCGTTATGTGACCCAACCCTCAGACGCCCAGAATAAAACTACCTTTTGTCATCTTCCCGGTAAACTACAGTCTAGAAATTTTAACCGTGAGTCGGGGATAGACCACATTGCAATATTTACTCGGTTTCTCATCTGTAAAATTGTTTAAATAATACCTTTTTGTAATAATACAAATTAAATTTTGATGATGAGCTATTGACTTGAAATTTTAAAAATAGGTCAGAACTGGATTCACTCGGTTTCTTGTCTGTAAAATTGTTTAAATAATACCTATTTGTTTAAACAAATTAAATTTTGATGATGAGCTAGATACTTGAAATTTTAAATATACCTAGGTCAGAAATGGATGACATTTCAATATTCACTCGGTTTGTATGACATGGTATACATGGGTATGGTATGGTATGGTATATTATTGTATGTATGATTTGGTATAATACAGTATGGTATGATAGGAAAGAAATTCGTATGGTATGGTATGAGTACGGTGAGAATATGGTATGGTGCCGATTTGCAATACAGTCTGGTATAGACAGAAGGGTGATCTGCACAAGGAAGATAATAAACCGTTGTGTCAAGAATTTGCAGAGTTTTTTTAATGCTGGCCACGACGTGAAGTCCGCATTGCGATATCTTATTCCATTCTCAAACTGGTGCGGTTTGAAGATGAATAAAGGCGGTTGTTACTTGAGATGTTCTTCACGGTTTATCTGCTCTTATAATATAAGATATATAATATCATATTATGATAACTGAATGAGATATCGCAATTCTGACTTCACTATCATGTTCAGCGATGAAAAATCTATAAACTGAACTATTATAGACAAAAAATAGAGAAACATTTTTCATGATTACTTTGTTAATACTTACCTACTTACTTACCCTCCAGCGCTACAGGCCCGTGTGGCCCTTGGCTTGTCGAATCACATCCCTCCATAGACGACGATCCTGAGCTGCACTCCTTCAGTTTCTCACTCCCAATCGGCCTGCGTCCCTGTCCACCTCATCGCCCCAACGGCTTCTTGGTCGCCCCTTTCTTCTTGTACCCTCCATTCTCGCAGAAGTCTCTTGCCTTGGTCCTCTTTCCTCTGGCATCCGCTGTACGTGCCCCGGATATCGCGGCCGTCCGGCCTTGATGTGGTTCACAATATGTGCCTGGTCGAGAATGATATTAATTTCTGCATTTGTGCGAATACGCCAGTTCCCATTTTCATACACTGGGTCACAGATTCGCCGGACCACTTTCCATTCAAAAACATTCAAGCGGTTCGCATCTGCGGCAGTTAGGCACCATGTCTCCGAGCCATAACACACTACAGGCCTCACGAGGGTCTTGTAGATCTTCATCTTGGTGCCCCTTGTTAGAAGTCTTGAGGTAAAGAGCTTAAGGTTAGCGTAGTAGGGTCTATTGCAAGCAGTATTTGCTTGGTAAACTCTTTGCTTACCGAGTTACTTGCATTTAGGGACGAACCAAGGACATTCGAACTCAAGATCAGTATCTCCTACACGGATACTCAGGGGGCTAGTAATCCTCCGATTGTCACTTGTGGACATTACCATACCTATAGGATTTAGTCTTCTTTTCGTTAATGCAAAGGCCAACTTCCGTTCCCCTCCTCAAAATGATCTCGCTCGCCTCCTTGAGCGCTGCTGTGCTTCTTACAACAATGCCAATGTCGTATGCAAACGCACACACTTGCCACGTCCTGTATATCACAGTCTTTGTTGTGACAGCTTTGCTCACGGCTTCATGAAGGGCAACATTAAATAGGGTGGCTGATAAGCCATCACCTTGTCTCACTCCAGTGCTAATTCCAAATGCCTCACCGCATTGGTTCCCAATCCTCACTTTTGAGCAAGCATTCTCCATTGTCAAACTTACCAGGCGGACTAGCTTGCTTGGAATACCGTTTTTTCTCAGGCATTGTACCAGTTTATGCTATCAAACCCTTGTTTGAAATCAATAAACAGGAAATCGAGATCTCCTCTCATACCAAAACCCACATTCTTTTCAGAATGACACGTGAGAAGAGATTGTATGCCACACTAAGGAGGGTATTTCCACGATAGTTCTGGCATTCGTCTCGGCTTTTCTTCTTGAAAATCGGGCAGATGATTCCCACTGACCAGCCCTTAGGGATTTCCTCTTTACGCCAAATGTCGCAGATCTGCATCATCTATGAGCTGGTAGATGATTTCTATTAGTTTTCCCCCTCCTTTTTTAATCATTTCCGCCACTATACCATCTTCCCCCGGTGTCCTGTGGTTCTTCAAGGAAGCCACAGCCTTCTCAAGCTCAGCATCCGTCAGATCGTCAACAGACAGTCCCTGCTCAATGTCGAGACCACCTCCCTCCACTTCTTCCTCTTCTCTTGCCACAGAATCTGGGTCATTGAGGAGTTTTGAAAAATATTCTGTCCATCGGCTCATGACTTCATCCCCCTCACTCAGCAGCTTGCCATCGTTGCTCCGGCCCTCCTAGACGTGGTTGGAACCCCCTCCTGAGCCAGTTGACAGATTTGTAGAAGTTGCGACTCAGAGGAGGGATGTCGCTTAGTTCTTCCACGTTTTCCAATCTTTCCCTTATCCTCCTTTTCTTTTGCCGTCGGATACTCTTAGCTTGCCTTCTCAAATCCCTATGGTTATCATAGTTCTGCCTGATCCATCTCTGCCGCAACATCTCTGTTTAACATCATCGTCATACCATTCCTCATTGCTTTCCATTTTGCCTCTCTTATCGTTTCTTGTGCTGTCTTCACAATAGCGTCCTTAATTTATTATAGTGGTAATAAGATTTTATAATTAACATAATAACATAACATAATAAGGTTCTTCCAGTTCCCTCAATGTCGTATATTATACGACATTGAGGGAACTGGAAGAACCTTTTCTTTCCAAGATGACAAGTAGGTAACTATTAAGAAGAATATTCAAAGTACCTACCAATCTGAAGTCCCAGAGCGCCATACCTGATGAATACCGAATAGCTTCATACTTAAATACCTATAATTACCCAATAAGTTCAAGATTTGAATGAGATGTTCCAAACATCAGATTTTTCATAAAACCAGTTATTTCTTTGAAGGTTTGCTCTTATAGCCATGCTGCATGTCTGTGGATCAGGGGGTGCACATTGATCAAGAAGGGGCTATTATGAGGCCAGGAAGGGGAACATTAGCAGTTGCTCCGAGGCGCTTCTGATTGGTCAGGTTGGCCCTTCCCCCCAGGTGCCCAGTGCGGCTATGTTTTGCGGGTCGATTCAATTAGTAAAATCCTGTATTCTGTCAGTAGTCAACTTACTCCTCAAATGGGAAGGGAGAATTTGGTTATTATTTTCGGTTTATTGGCTTGAGGTGCACTTGCTCCTATCAATAGCCGCCACTGGTGAGAACGATAGTGATAAGAGATTACATCCTGTCAACAGGTCACAGATAAGAGCGGGCTTGAAGAAAAAGACTTTTGAAGATGCCGGCATCCCCGTACGCACACACGTGCAGCAACAGCAAGGCGGCATGATAAAGTCTGCTGAGGTGACGCTCAACATGCTCAACGCCCACGAGTCCGAAGTCGACGTCGAGGGGATGCACGAGGATGTCAAGCTCGAGTTTGGCACCTCTCATCACGAAGAAGTCACTTCCTAACCTGCTCAACGTTCTTATTTTAGTTAAATTTGTTTGTGTTCCCTGCTTTTCAACTTACTTAACAACTTCAACCTTCTATCTTTCCATAAAACATTCGTTACCCATTGTATTTAAATATAACATGAATATTGAATATGAAAATTGATGCGCAATAACAATTGTAATCAAGTAACTTGTGACAATTGCTGTCAGTTCAACCACTCCATTTTTCATCAGTCTTGGTCTCCTGAGTTCAATGTATTTAAGTTCCCCTTATAAAAAAGATTATGCTTAGCGTTATTTTTAATTTTTCAGACTTCCCAGAGCAGATTAGAAGGATGTACCGTTACTTGTGCAATACCCCATCATATTTACATGATATTCACATCATATTAAATATGATGTAAATTTTAAATCATGACACGTTTATTAGTTCGAAATTTAGTGAAGACGTCGGTTGTAGTCTGGCTTGAACTTTGGGATCCCAGAAGTGGGGCTATGAACGGTAGTTACCTTGATTTCAACAATAATTATAGCGAGGAAGTGCGTGTCAGCTACTTCATATAATGCAATGTATCATAATAGCTGTGTAGGTGGCAAATCAAGATTATTATTTATTTATTCGTACATACGGATATTGATGCCCATTTACATACAGGAAAGAAAACATGGCAGCAATCGAAATACATATTATAGATAAATTATTATATATAAATTATTAATAATAATAAAACCTTTATTGTGTAAAGACAGTCTCTTGTCTATATAATACACACATAAACGACTAAAATATAAATCTTGGGTCATACAAAGGCCTTATAAGGTTAAAAGAAAGTAACATAAGAATTAAAAGGGGAGTTTACAATCATGTGAAGGGGGATGGGGAGAGGGAATGTGCTTACCAATTCAAGTAACAGTATAATGCTCCGCAATGGCTGACATAAACCGTCCAAGAGTTGGCAGTGCGCGCACCGAAACAGGCAACGCGTTCCAGAGCATAGCCGCCGCAACCTCAAACGACCTCGAGAAGGCCATACTCCCATGAGAGCGGACAAGCAACGCACCTGATCTGGCCGACACCACTCTATTTGCAAGGGACTGCAAGTATGGTGCCAGTCCTCCATGTAAGATGGTGAACAAGGTCTTGAGGATGCGAAGTTTGTAGACATCGAGGATTGGATGGGAGAGCAGTTGGAGACCAGTGGTCGAATGGCGAGGTTTGATGCCATGTGTATATCGAACACAAGCATTATATGCCACTTTTATCTTTTTTTTCCAGCGTGGAAGAAAGGCCAGTCGAGAACTCGTTGGAGCAGTACAGGAAATGGAGGGTTACTAACGCCGTTACCAGTCTTTGCCTTAACGAACATGGTGTGAATTTGCAAGACGACGAAGAGAGTGCAGTGCACCATATACCCTTTGGCAAATATGGCGAACTTGGATGTCCCAAGACATAGAGTTTTAAAGATAAATATAAACAAATATTAAGTCCAAAAAAACGCACTCTAGTCAAAACACAGGGCGGAAATAAGCCTCTTATGGAGGAAATTGAAGTAGTGGCAGGGTCCACGTCGAGTGCAAATCGGTTTGCAAGGGCCATGAGTCGATATAAGGGGGCATTCCGTTGGTAATTTGTGTTAGCATGGGGAACAATGAAGGGGTCTCTCGATCTGGTAATCACTCCAGGAACCCGGAAGTTGATGCGAGAGAGGAGCTGGGGAGCATAGACCGTTCCCTTCAAGATCTTGTAGAGCCAGATCAAATCAAGACAAGTTCTACGGTCCTCAAGGGTGCGCAGGTCGAGAAGGGAGCACAGGCTGTCGTAAGGGACGACATAAGGCTCAGCGGGAAAAAGTACATCCAGATTGAACTTGTAGTACACAAACCTGAGAAACTTGTGCTGGGTTTTTTCGATAGGTAGTCCTTTTGTGACCAAGGTAGTATAGTGACCATGTCACCGAGGAAAACTCTACCAATGGCCGCTCGAGAGCGACGTAGAGGTGCCTCAGGACATCTATACTCCTAAACTCACTGGCAAACCTGAAGTCGAGACCAAGCGCACAGTTGGCTGCTCGATATGTGAGCGAAAGGACAGGCAAACGTCCAGAAGAACTCCCAAGTCACGCACAGTGTCCACCCTCTCCAGCAGTTGACCATTTCCGGTGGTATTTTTGCGTCCTGAATCCTATTGCGAGGTCATCTGAGCCCCATCACGTCCGAAAAACGAGATTTCAAGGTCATTTAGAGGTTACGAGTGTATGCCTTGAGTCTGAGGGATTTAAGTCTCACTTTAATTAATCGCAGGACTTGCGTCTGAAGGACCAAGTTCACTGAATTAAAGTACTCTCCAAGGGGATCGGTTTATGAAATGACGAAGTCCAGACAGGGTTTTAGGTAAATTTCAAAAGAGATATAATTGGGAACTGAAAACGTTCGCTTGAAAGAAACAGCAAATAAAAAGAAAATACAATATTGAAAACAAAACGGTAGCGTAATGACTCTGGGCGTTCACCCGTGTAAAAGATAGAAAAGATATATACAAAAGGTTTAAAATGCGTTCACCGCCAAAAAAGTAAGTAAATGAATGTAAAATGTTATTACTTAAAGTACTTGAAGTTCACTTAACTACTAAGAGCGTTTACTGAATAAAATATGACGAGTTCACCTAAATAGTAGCAAGCGTCCACCTAGCAAGTAACATGAGATCACCTAAGTAAGCGAAAGTGCAATGCACTGTAAGTTCACCTAGGGAAATACTGAGCGTTCACTAAGCTAGATCGACGAAAGGTTGAGATAAGAACTCTAAATAGCTGGACGCGTTCACAAGTAGAATATATATTAGAATTTAAATTGAGAGAATCGATCTCAAGTTCCAGGCGTTCAGACGGAACGCCGCTAAGTGTTGAGGACCAAAGATAATAAAAGAAGATGTAAAATGTACAAGAGTTCTACTAGCGTTCACTAAGGGTTTTACCAAATTGCAAACATGTGACTTTATTACAAGGTGTAGGGTTACCGTCTCTGTTGAACGTTCAGCGTGGAGTTGAGCAGCGTCACACTGGTTCGGGGGGGGGGGGGGAATATGAGTCCTGTCTCAGGGGATGGTGAACGTTCTCGCGACACGTGTGTTGTGTGGGAGATCGAACAGCACTTAGGAAGCCTAGTAGTTGAGGGAAACTAGACTGTCACTAGAGCAAATGCCAAAATCATGAGCCGTGAAGCGGCGAGAAATCACACTCGAATGCATTTACGATTGACTAACCGTTGAAACGACGATCTCCAGAGAGCGGGGATTTCTTGAGTGAAACACAAGACTGGATGGAATGCTTATTTATTCTCACTGTAAGGCTTGAGAATGAAGCAGAAATATACTATCGTTAGATGTAATAAAATGGTTTAAAGAGCGCAGTTCGTATAGCACAACCGTGTTGGGCGAAAACAGAAAAGCAAGTGAAGAGTAGGGAGGGCCGAAGGGACGGCCATCATGCGATAAGTGAGTATCGATAGTGATCGATACTCAAGAACAAGTAAATCGATATATGTAATATTGATAGTTGATAGGGTTCTCGAGAAGACCCACATTTCAGCACTCCCTCCTCTTCAAGAGAACTATTGGAATTTGCAAAACACCAGACATCTATCAACATATAATAGAGTTGAAAGGCAACTTAAACATCAGGTGTACTTATAAGTCAGTTTAAGTAAAAACTTCTAGTGATTTTAAACATTTGGCAAAATTCGTGTTCCATATAGAAAAGAAAGTTGAAAATTGAACGACAAAAAAACATTGGGAATTAATGTTAATTCCCTAAGACTAAGTCGTAAGGCATTTCAAGTAAAAAAAAATTCCTTAAGTAAAAAAAGGAATTGATACATGGTAATTCTCTAAGACTAAGGCGTCAATAAAGGAAATTCCTTAAGACTAAGTCGCTTAACATTTCAAGTCAATAAAAGAAATTTCATAAGTCTAACACAAGACAAGTCATGGAAGTCTTAAGTCTATTAGAAGACAAGTCATGGAAGTCTTAAGTCTATTAAAAGACATGTCATGGAAGTCTTAAGGAGAAAAAGGGAACAATTTTCCCAGTTGCGCACAACACCCACATCACTATGTCACCAAGAATTTTCACTGCATCAAGGTTGGCTTGAAAGTTGTTGCAGGAGTCATTTAAATTCGTTGGAAGTCCAGTCATCTAGTGTCTATGGTAATAGTGGCAACAGGAAGATTTCAACTGCGCTGAACAGGGCGTTCAGCACCAAGGCTCCTTTTCTCCTGAAAGTCACAAGGACAAGCATTAGACGTGGTCGATAAGGCATTACGAAAAGAGAAAAACTTATCTCTAGGTAAGGCTTTGGTTAACCAATCAGCAAGCTGGTTTGCTGTAGAGACCCATTCTATAAGAACTCGACCATGCTTGTATTCCTGGTGCACGTAGTGCATGCATAATTTGACTACATGCTTCAGAGTTTTTGAATCGTTTGTCATAGCGACTGAGATTGCTGGGGCGCAATCACTGCGAAGGGTAGGCAGCATGTCCTGGCCAGTCAGAAAGAAACACAGGCTACGAATGCTAGCAAGTTCCTTGCATGCCTGTGACATTGCTATGTATTCTGCCTCGCAGCTAGAGAGCGCCACATGGATCTGCTTCTTTGATCTCCAATGAACGAGATCTCCAAAGCACTGCACCAGACATCCAGTAGTGGATTTCCCATTTGGACCACTGGTACCCAGGGATGCATCAGAGTAAGCCATTAGACTCTCAGAATCCCCTGTGAGGAGTATACCTAAGTCAGGTGTCCCTTTAAGGTATTTTAAAATCTTAAGGACACAATTCCAATCTTCCAAGGTATACCCAATCTGTTTTCTACTCATAAAGTTGACTGCAAAGGAAATATCAGGACGTGTCCCATTTTGTATATATAGTAGGGAACCAATAACCTCGCGGTAGGGAACGTCAGGAGACCTCTCACGTCCCTCAGTCAACTTTAATTGGGTACTTAGGGTACATGTAGTAGGTGTCATTGGCGTCTCACTAACATGCACATCAGGGGTTAGGAACTTTTGTAGTAGGTTATTTATCATCGTCTTCTGGTGAAGAAACATTGTCCTACGAGTCTCATCCCTGACAATTTCAAAACCTAAGAACTTTTTAGGACCACCCAAGTTTTTCAGCTTAATTTTTTGTTTTAATTCATGAATCACTTCAAGAGCTTTCTTTTTATCATTTGATGCTATGAGACAGTCATCAACATAGATGATGAGAATAGCAAAGACTGACCCACTCTGCCATTTGAAGACACAAGTTTGAAATGCGTATACCTCAAATCCAAGTCTTATAAGAACATTGCTGAACTTTTTGTACCACAAGTTTGGTGAGACTTTTAACCCATAAAGAGATTTCTTGAGGCAGCACACATATGACTCCTCCAAGTCGTCTGGCACATCTGTCAGATCGACAAGACCTTCAGGAATGCTCATGTATACTGGTTTCTCAAGATCCCCATGTAAGAAGGCAGTTGTCACGTCAAGCTGATACATGTGAAGATGCAGTTTGTTCACAACAGACAAGAACAGTCTGATATCATCAAGACGTGCCACTGGTGCATAAATTTCGGAAATTAGGTAATCATTAGTGTCAGCAAAACCCTTAATGACAAGGCGACTTTTGTACCTAAATGAGCCATCTACTTCTGATTTTCTTTTGTGTACCCATCTAGACTTAATGATTTTAGTACGTGGCGGGACACTAGTTCTTAGGACAAGGTCCCAGGTTCCCATCTCTTGAAGAGATTCAAGTTCATCTCTAATTGCCTCCTCCCAAAAATCTCTATCGGACGAGAGCATGGCATCCTGATAGGAGGTGGGTTCGACATAATCTTCCCTATTCATGGCTATGACATCCTGACTTTCATCAGTGGCCGGGTTGACTCTGTCGGCCAAATCAAGTATTTCAGCTAACGGCTGGGGATAATCTTTAATTCGATCCCCATAAACAATTGACTCAATGCACTTGAGATCTGCGGTGTTAACTAGAGTTTTATTCAGTTCAGAAAACACTACATAACCAGTTTCACTGCACTCTAACAAGTAACCCTTTTTGGCATTGGGGGCGAATTTTGTCTTGGTGTTGGTGTCCACATAGTGAACAAGGCATCCGAATCTTTTTAAAAACTTAAGACTAGGAGAATAACCCCTGACCTTTTCAAAAGGGCTGAGGAACATATTAGCTGCATGTGGTAGTCTATTATGAACAAACACCACATAATTCAATGCATGACCCCAAAATGAAAAAGGCATTTTAGCCGATAGCAAGTTCACCCTAATTTTATGTTTCAACTCTTGGTTTACTCTTTCCGCACATCCATTCTGTTGAGGAAGATGCGGTTGGCTCGGATCCCAAACTATACCCACGTCTGTCAGCAGCTTTTTCATTTCTACAGTTTGAAACTCAAGTCCTCGATCAGAGCGCAACTTAAAAACATTTTTCTGCTGGGTTGTGATTAATTCTATTTCACGAATGCATTGCGTGAGAGCCAAGTGAACCTCTTTCTAGTTTTTCAGAGAATAAGCAAAGACATATCGTGAGAAGTCACAAACAAAAATTACAATATAGACATCCCCAGTTCGGAAGTTAGAAGGATTAATAGGGCCCATTAAGTCTGTGTATAATACTGCAAATGGTTTTTCAGCCCTATGCCTTACATGGGTGTGAGATTTTCTAATTGTGTTTGCCTGATGACATTCTTCACACTGCAAGATCTGAGCTGTAAATTTTACACGTCCTAATTCAGGAAGGAATTTCTTTGCAGCTTCCAGGTATTGCTTAGACGCATGGTTCAGGCGAAGGTGCCACAGAACGTCTGAGTCATAGAGAGAAGGACAGGATTTTTCCAAAGAAATTTTATCATAATCTGCCAGTTTGGTATCTAAATTTTCTCTATCTTTATCCTCTCCATTCCTCCCTCCCAGACTTGTCAAGTCCACATTAACAGCTGGAGCCCTCCCTCCCACTAATGCAACCCCTAACCTGGAATTTAACTTTGCAGTGGAGTGACAAGGCTGCCCAACACTGGAAGGCGTCACTGCCTTGCATAAGGATGGCCCCAAGGTTAGAGAATTCGTCCAATTATTCAATACATTATCTAACCTAGGTCGTTTTGAGCAATCCTGAACCAATGAAACACCAGGTGGAGTGTGAGAAGTAAGTGGCAGGTCAATCCACCACAAATTGTCTTTAAAAAACCCTGTTTTGACAACTGTTCCTGTGGAAGACTGTATGAATTCTACCTTATCCTTAGTAAAGAGGACATTCATTCCCGCCTGAGTTACTTTTCCTACAGAGAATAAATTTTTTGATAACCCTGGAGTGTACAAGACATCATGCAAAGTGGCGTGTTGCCCATTATTGATAAAATCAATGTTCCCTGAGAAATTTATGGACAAGTCAGCATTTTCACTATTGTTTGCGCACTTGAACACCCTAGTTGCAGGTAAGCGACGAAAATTCGTCAGAATATTTTTAGATGAGGTCAAATGCTCTGTACTGCCGGTATCAACAATTGCTGTATAGGAGTGCTCACCTTCAGCCAAGGTGAAGGCCTGGCCACCCTGCTGCTCTGCGACGTAGTTCATCTGGGAGATGAACTGTTCCTCTTCTCCTCCCACCGAGATCCAGACATCTTGATTTGCATCCCCAGACGTGGGAACAATGGCAAAAACCGAGTCCGGATTCCCCTTAAACGCATTGGCCAACCGCTTTGCCTGGCCAAGGGAGACCTTATACGTCTTGGGTTGATCACCCAAATGGGGTCCCTTGCCGCGGGATTTATTGTGGCCAAGGGATGTACTTGGGGGAGTTTTAGTGGAGGGAGCTGAAGTGGGCGTCCTATTCTTGGGGCAATTCGCGGCTACATGGGAAGTTGAGGTTCCACAAGAGAAGCATAGCCGCTTTGCCTTCAAGCAAGACTCCAAGGTATGGTTCCTGCGTTTGCAATAAGCACAGAAAAGGCGTTTCTTAGAGACTTTTGCCTTTGATGGAGGATTGGATGCCTTCGTAGGAGCAGTTTTCCCCGGGATGCGACCACCCCTCCCTCCCTTAGTTGTACTCCTACTGGGTCCAGGAATGGCAGGTCTGTAGCCCCGGGAAGCGGCCCCTCCAGGACCCAAAAGACTGAAAATGCTATCTCCTGCAGCAGACTGATCCGCGCGAAGTTGCTCCTCTAGGAGCATTTCACGCAGGTCAGCCATAGTAAACTTGAAGCTGTGGAGTTCAGCCTTCTGGTACGTGAGGGTCTGATATATGGCCATTTCAAATATTTGCTTGACGTAAAAATCATTTACCATACCCCTATGGAGGCTGAAAAGCCGCTTCCTAAGGTCATCAAATCTCGTGAAGAACTCCCCCACCTTTTCCCTAGCGGGATCAAAGCGCATGGAGTTGAACTCACTGACCAGTCTCTTTACCTGGAATGCAGAGCTGGGGTCACAGGTTTTCTGAAGCTCTGCCATAATGGCACTAGGATCCATCAAATCCTGTACTAAATCCTGATAGTACGAGGAGAGAGATTCGATGAGGAAATATCTCACCCTCCTGCGCACCACAGCGGTATCTTGGGGAGTCAACCATAAGGGAGTAGGCTCAGAGGGGTCGAGGAGAAACATACATTCATTTGAGTCCAGGAGCCCAAGAACACTCCTCTTCCAATATTTAAATTGGGAGTCCTCAGCCAACTTGTTGCCTAGGGGTCGGAACTTGAGTCCGTCAACTCGTCTGACCCTGTAGGGTTCGTCCAATGCATGGCGTTCAGAATGCCGGACGAACATGTTGGGATTTTTTTTTGTCACCACTGACCTAATTCTCTGGGGTTGAGGTGCAGAGCTCAAATTGCTGGATGTGGCTAACGCCCCAGGGCTAGAGTCTGGCTGGACAGTGCTGTTCAATTTTACCTCATCCACCTCCATCCTTTGCAAACGTGAAGGCCCATTGGGATCAGGGTGTTGCACCTGGATGCTGGTCTCAAGGCGTTGGGATAAGTCTGCATATTTGGTATCCAACGCCGTAATTTTGGAGGTAAGGAGACCAAAGCTGGCATCCATATGTACCTTCATAGTCTCCATGTATCGAGACATGACCTCCTCAGATGACAGTAACGCTTTAGATCGCAGAACAGTCAAGTCTTCATCCAAGGGCTGGGACTCAGGTACTTCCCCTGAACTCTGTGGACAAAGCGGGGTACACAAGGCATTTCCCTCTAATTCCCCCACACCGACGGCCCCACCCTGGGGCTGTTCTTCAAACATCTCCCTCGCAAAATCTCCTTCGAGGGAAACATCGTCTGAGTAGTCAAGCAGCTCCTCATGGGAGCTAAGTCGTGCTGACTGACTCATTGTTACGATGGATAGGGCAAGACAAAAGGACCTTGCTCAAATCTGAAACGATCCCAAAGGAAAAACACCCAATTAATCAATCTGTTCACCAAGTCATTCACGTGAAGCTATTCATTACCCCTGTACCTAATGCCAAAATGATCCCAATACTGAGACTGGTAAAAGTTTGTATTTTCAAAATTAACCAGAATAAGTCTTGAATGTATGTCTACAGCATCTTAAGTGTATTCAGTTTTCATCTTAGAAGTATACAAAACATTTGTGTAAGTATGCTATATAATTATCAAACAACATTCAATGCAACAGGTACAGGGACTCTGGCTATAAGTAAATAAAATGAGACATATATTTTAGTACTTATTACTTATTATATGCATGCCATAGAAAATGCTTGGTTCTTGCACAATTTCACTCTACATTTTATATTGAAAATTAATTTGTGTTGTAATTTCTAAGGCTTTCTAGAAAATTTTATCAAAAATTCAACGGAAATTCTGTATGACAGGGTGTGCACCACCTGTGTTCTGACACTTTTATTGACGTTGCGGTCCCAGCAAAATGTGTTTGATCTCCATATATATATTTTTCGTTACTTTAAGATCGGCAACCCCATATGGGGTAGGCCTTGATCTTTGAAAAACCACACCTTCCAACAGCATTGCGTATGGCTGGGCACCTTCAGTCTATTACGTGTTAGTTCCCGTGTCTTTGACTAGGTTCATCAATACTTGACGGGCACGTCGGTCGACCTCCAAGCCCCATCCAACGCAGAAAGGTGGGAAAACATAAAATATATTGGGCCCATAACGGTCCAATTTCAAAACTTGGGAGACGCCCCTTGATTCAACTCAACACCTAGCAGTTGTGAACAAAAGTAAAAAAAACGTTCTGCCTTGAACCTGCGGTGGTATCGTACGATTAGTCTTCCACTCATTAACTCCAAAGGGACCTGTGGCCCGAATCAATGGCCCTTTATATTATTGAGGTATGGCCCTATAATGTGCAACCAATAAATGCTCAGTACAAGTCTTGGGGCACTGCACAGGTATGCACAGGGTACTCTACACGCCACTAGTAATTCATTATTGTGCACATCGGATCATGGCTTAACAAATGTAAATTAATTGTGCACTCCAAAGATCCGATCTTTAGTGACTCGAGCTGACTAAAACTCATGTAGCCATCTCATATCTCGATCGCTCAAAACAGCCGAGGGGCATGACTGTAATGAACTTCGCATTCCGCGCAGGAGACAGGTGGCGAGGGACTGAGTTCGTAAAGAAAAATGTACTACGACTCATCGCATAAAACGAATTCACTTTGTAAACAAAACCAAACAGAAGGTTTCGAGTTTACAAGGCGCAGGTTATCTACGCATAGGGATGGGTCGAGAAACGAGAAACTAGTTTAAAAAACTAGTTTGAAAAAAATAACCGTTATAACCGTTTCTCAATTTGAAAGAAACTAGTTACAAATAAACGGCAAAAGTAGGTGGGTGTTAGTTTTTGAATTGAACTATCGAAAACTTTGTCATCACATTCGTTATTCGTGGTTTGTTCCGAAGCATAAGTAGGTAGTTGATTATTAGGTAAATATGACTCGGAACAAACCACGAACAAATGCGCCGACAAAGTTTTCGTTTTTCCTATTACAGTTGAAAAATACAGTTTTTCGTTTTCTTTGTAACTAGTAGTTACTAACTACTAACAACATATTAGAACACCTGCTGTTTCACCCGTTTTTCATTAAGAAGAAATGAAACTAGTTTTTTCGACAGTTTGTTTTATATAACGAACGTTATTTTACGTTTTGTAACTAGTAGTTACTAACTACTAACAACATATTAGAACACCTGCTGTTTCACCCGTTTTTCATTAAGAAGAAATGAAACTAGTTTTTTCGACAGTTTGTTTTATATAACGAACGTTATTTTACGTTTTTCGAAAGTAACCGTTAATAACGGGTCAAGAAACAAGAAAAGAAACGGGTCAAGTAACCGTTAATAATAGGGACGGGTCAAGAAACAAGAAACTAGTTTTTTTTTGGGATGGGAGAAGAAACGAGAAACTAGTTTAAAGTAACTAGTTTGAAAAAAACGTCATAACTGTTTCTTAATTTGAAAAAAACTAGTTGAAAAAAACGGCAAAAAAAACTAGTTTTTTCGACAGTTATTATAACGAACGTTATTAAATAACTGTTTCACCTGCTGTTCCACTCGTTTTTCATTCAGAAGAAAAGAAACTAGTAGATGACGTAGTTTTGTTCCCCCCATCTTGGCGTCTTCGGTTCGGCGGTTCGGGAATGTCGAATCGAACTTCAAAATTCGTTTTTGAGACCAGGGAGGCTCAAAAACGAATTTTGAAGTTCGATTCGACATTCCCGAACCGCCGAACCGAAGACGCCATCATGTTGAAGCGGTACAACAGGAACAAGATGGGGGGAACAAAAGTACGTCATCTAAAGCCGAGTTGAATCAAGGACTATTCCCGAAATTGACATTATTTTCTCAGATCAAATCCACATTCTTGGGGCATTACTACTGGACTTGCCGGTAGAACAATATTCATAGACCTTAAAGCTAGTACTAGCTACGATATCGTGCCAAAATCAAGGTATTATGAGCCGTGAAGCGGCGAGAAATCACACTCGAATGCATTTACGATTGACTCACCGTTGAAACGACGATCTCCAGAGAGCGGGGATTTCTTGAGTGAAACACAAGACTGGATGGAATGCTTATTTATTCTCACTGTAAGACTTGGGACAGTAAGGCTTGAGAATGAAGCAGAAATATACTATCGTTAGATGTAATAAAATGGTTTAAAGAGCGCAGTTCGTATAGCACAACCGTGTTGGGCGAAAACAGAAAAGCAAGTGAAGAGTAGGGAGGGCCGAAGCCTTCGGCCCGAAGGGACGGCCATCATGCGATAAGTGAGTATCGATAGTGATCGATACTCAAGAACAAGTAAATCGATATATGTAATATTGATAGTTGATAGGGTTCTCGAGAAGACCCACATTTCAGCAGCAAATACTTCGGGGGGATTGAAATTGGGAGTTCACGGGTCTTGTTTAAAGGTCCAGGATCTTTAATAAGTGATTGAATTAGTTAAAAAAGGAACAAGGGCAAAACCATCAAGACGTTGGAAGAATCACGAAACTTGTAATAGAAGATAGTAACGTACAGAACACTGAACTGATAAAATGTGATAACAGCGACATAGAGTATAGGCACGACTGTAGGTGACCCACAGATAAGGAATTGCAACCTACACTCCCCTTCAATTCAACATTACAAAATTTTTAATCTTATAATAGTTTCCAAAATCGAGTCACAACACAGACAATAAACCGAGGCACTTGCGAAGTTCACAAAACTGAGAAAGGGGCAATCCTTTGGTAAACATATCGCCTTCTTGCTGTGTAGTGGAGATATATTCCAGATGTATTTTATTTTCTTCAATGAGATCCTTGAGAAAATGGTAACGCACGTCAAGGTGTTTGGATCGTTTTGTCTCTGGAGTAGAGGCCATTTTTATTGTTGACTGGTTATCTTCATAAATTGTCACAGGAGTCACAGTTTGTGATAGAAGTTCCTCCAAAAGTCGGGTGAGGAACAAACACTCTGTAGCTGCTGTCGCTAGGGCAATATACTCAGCAACACACGTAGAGGTGGCAACCAACTGTTGTTTCTGTGACCTCCAGATGACACAGTTACCAAACACTTTAAAACAGTAGCCAGTGATGCTACGACGACTTTCTATGTCGTTAGCATAGTCAGCATCAGCGAAACCAACTAGCGGAGGAGCCTCCAACTGCCTTGTATAGACCAAGCTGAGGTCTTTGGTTCCTTGTAAATATCGCAGAACATTCTTGAGGTAATTCCAGTGTTCTTCATTGTAGCTATTCTGAAACGTACTGAAGTATGAAACAGAGAATCCGAGGTCAGGACGGGTACCAAGCATCAGATACATTAACCCTCCAATTAGTTGTTTGTATGGGTATTGATTGTTGTATAGTTCAGCTTTTGTTAGGTAAAGCTTAGGCTGAATCGGTAAAACGGCAGGTTTACAGTCAGCCATTCCAAATTTCAGAAGTAGTTTGTCAACTAGTTCTCGCTGACTCAACACAAGTCCATCCAAAGTTTGCTTGATAGATATCCCGAGGAATTGCATTGATTTCTTGGAACTGTCTGAAAGATCCTTCATCTCAAACTCATTCATGAGACAATTCTTGATTGTTTGAAGTTCTCCTAGAGATTTTGAGATCAGAATCATGTCATCAACATATATAATAAGGTAAGTACCGTTAGGTCTTATATATAAACATGGGTCAGCTGATGATCTTTGGAACTTCAAAGTCTTCAAGTACTTTGTTAGTTTGCTAAACCAACATTTTGGGGCTTCTTTCAAACCATACAACGACTTTTTCAACTTACAGACAACACCATCCTCACAGTCAAGTCCAAGAGGGGGTACCATATACACGGGTTCCAGCAAGTCACCATGTAGAAAGGCACATGTCACATCAAATTGACAGAAATTTAACTGTTCATGTATCATCAGTGAGAGGAGAGTTCGAATAGTCACCATCCGTGCCACAGGTGCGTAGATTTCTTCTTTAGATTTCTCCCCCTGAAGAAATCCCCTGGCAACCAACCTTGACTTCTTGACTGTCTGGCCGTTGACACTCTTTTCTTTAAAAACCCACCTTGAGTCAATAAGTTTGCAGTCCGCAGGACGACTGACAAGGTCCCAAGTGTCATTCCTGAGGAGTGAGCCAATCTCCTCTTCAATTGAGGATTTCCATCCAGAAGCAACAGCCTCTTCATATGACTTAGGACCAGTGTCAAGAATCTCTTCTATAGAAAAAGCAGCCATCATGCCTATTTCATAATCTGAAAGCCATTCAGGCAACCTCCTGTCACGTTGGGGGCGTCCAGAATTGTGATCGTCTTCCATAGGTTGCCCATGAGGGATAGGTCGGGAGTTACCAGACAACTCATTCTCATTGGTTGCAGATTCGGTCTCTGAAGCAGGAACAGCACCTAGGGGTTCTAGAACAACAGGTTGAGGTTCTGTTACTTGTGAGTAACCAAGCAGGGGCTGGTCCAAACGTCTAGCAGTATACCAGTCAGTGTCTGAAAACATCTTGGACTCATCAAACCGAACATTCCGACCAAAAACAACCTTCTTACCAACAGGATCCCACAGCCTGTATCCATTGGGAGCATATCCAATCATAATCATGGGTGTAGAACGTTCATCCAGTTTTTTACGTAACTGTTTAGAAATATGTGAGTAAGCAACAGAGCCAAACAATTTTATTTTCTTACAGTTTGGCGCATACCCAAACCAAAGTTCAGCAGGTGTGACTCCACGAGGAAGAGTAGAAGTTGTTCTCCTGTTAACAAGATAAGCCGCAGTCAATAAAGCTTCACCCCAAAATTCATCACCAAGCTTTGAATCAAACAGCAAACAACGCACAGTGTCCATCAATGTACGATTGAAACGTTCAGCTGTGCCATTTTGCTCAGGGTTGTAGGGAACTGTGTACTGAATATCAATTCCATTTTCAATGCAGTAATCTTTGAATACGCGAGACTTGTACTCCCCACCTCCATCACATCGAAAAATTTCTAGTTTAGCATCGAATTTAGCGGTGGCGTACATATGAAACTGTTTGAACTTCTCAAAGACTTCATCTTTACTTTGCATCAGATAGACTGTACAAAAATGCGAATAGTGGTCAATGAAATTCACAAAATATCTCATATTATTGTGCGTCAAACTCATTGGTCCACAAACGTCAGATGAAACAACCTGCAATACACGAGTAGCCTTACGATCTTGGGGCTGATCTGGGAATGGATTGCGTGTTTGCTTACCACGCATGCAGACATCACATATGTTAGGTGTAGGGTACAAATAGGAATGACCCATCCTTCGATGTAAAAAGGTATCTTCAGCAGTGAGATTTGCTGATCCAGAATTTAAAGCCAAGTTTGACATATTTGCAGATTTAAAATTCAATAGTAAGTCCAGCACATATAAATTTCCGATAGACGATCCCTCAAGCAGAATAGAACCTTTGTTCTGAATGACAACTCTACTTGACTCAAACTTTACAGACATACCCGCCTGCTCAATGCACCGGACGGACAATAGATTCCGAGTTAATCCAGAACACGCTATGACATTCTTGATCACCAAAGGATCTCCATTTGGAAGAAAAACGTTTAGATTTCCAGTCTTCAGAGCAGCAACTGATTGACCCTTCTTGGCAACTTTGATCTCAAAGTTCACATCTTCAACATTCTGTAGAAATTCAGATGACTCTATGCCAATCAAGTGGTGAGTACAACCTGAGTCAACAACAAAAGATATATTGTTCTCAGAGGAAACAACATGAGCCTCACTACAATCGGCACGAGTAGTAAAAAAAGAAATGGGAACCTTAGTTTCTGCTGAATTTGCTGAACTCCGCTTGTTGTTGGGACATTCCCTCTTTATATGACCCCATTGTTGACATTTATAACATTTGTATTTAGATTTGTTTGAATTCGTCTTATCCTTGGGCTTGGTATTATAGAACTTTTTCTGACCAGTAAAAGCTGATGACTCGGTCAAGGTATTCGGGGAACCTTCAGATGTCAAACGAGCTTCTTCAGAAAGTAACTGATTTTTCACCAAATCAAAAGTGACCCTTTCAGGAGTGGTATCGAGCAAAATAGAGATCGCTCGAGCAACAGCCGAATATGCAGCAGGCACACGCGTCAAAAGTTCTGTAACCAACTCAGTGTCACTCATGGTACCACCAGCAGCCTTAAAATCATTGACAAGACCATCAAACTGAGTGAGAAACTCCAGTAGCGTACACTGGTTTCGAAATTTGAGTTGACTGAGTTCCTGTTTAAGCCTTACTTGCTCAGCAATTCCACTGCGAGAGTAGGTAGCTTTGAGAGAAGCAATCATAAGCTTAGCCGTTGGCTGGCTCCGTACTGAAGTAAGAATTGAGTCACTCACATGTTGAACTATGATGCTCCTAGCTTTCACATCTAGTTCCATAAATGTAGCCTTTTCCGCGTCCTCAGAGGGTGTATCTGCCGTAAGGGCGTCCTTACACTTGTTTTGCTCGAGAAGGAGTTCTAATCTGAACAACCAATTTGAAAAATTCTTACCATCAAACGGTTTGAGCATACTCACAAATGTTGACGCCATTTTCCTTCTGTTTCACTCACTATCCAAGTCTGAAATTACACAACGATACTTAACTCCAACTAACCGTCTTGAAGCCACTTCACTTTTTTTACTAGAAACGTTCGCCCATAACCTAAAGGTCCAGGATCTTTAATAAGTGATTGAATTAGTTAAAAAAGGAACAAGGGCAAAACCATCAAGACGTTGGAAGAATCACGAAACTTGTAATAGAAGATAGTAACGTACAGAACACTGAACTGATAAAATGTGATAACAGCGACATAGAGTATAGGCACGACTGTAGGTGACCCACAGATAAGGAATTGCAACCTACATTGTTCACTAGCGAGGGGTGGTCGTTCGGAATCCTCCGGTTATTCGCCTGACCATAAATAGGTCTTCACTCACTGGTAACTGGGAGTCAACTGGGGAGCACAGAAAACCCTACTATACTACGTCACTATACTACTATACTATACCACTATACTACTATACTACTGGGGAGAATCGTCAGAGGCAGCAGGGGTCTCGAATGTTTGGGAGAGGGGGAAGAGCCCTTGCATGGCGGCCTCTTCCCCAAGGGAGACCTTCTTCCGTGCCCGTCGGGTTACACGAGGGACGATCAAAAAGTAAGAACACAAAACGTCTTGCGCAGCAGGAAAATTTTTGTTTCCAGATGTGGAACCCCCTGCGTTATGGGCGGGATCATCCGCGGGTCGGAGTTGGCCGGAGCGTTCATGGAAGCGCACATTTCAAGTCAAAGGGTGGAGGTGTGGCTCTATATGTTGCTGATGGCCTCAAGAGCAAAACTGTGTTGTACTCAAACAATTGTCATGTAGAATTCCTGTTTGTAGAAATTTATCTGAATAGAACTAAAATTTTAGTCGGTGTAGTCTACCGCCCCCCTGAACGTTCCATACAAATCTCTGAATTGGAATCACCACTTAGCTCCCTAATTTCATCTTACGATAACGTCATCCTAATGGGGGACCTGAATTGTAATCCTGCTTACGACCTTTCCAACTTTAATAATTTACACCTACTTCTAAATTCAATGTCATTGTGTTCTCTGCCTCTCGGATGCACACATAATACTAGTCACTCTGCTAGTGCTATAGATGTAATTGTTGTGAACGATACGAACAAAGTTGAAGGATTTTCCAAATTCGATGTCCCAGGTGTCTCTCAGCACAACCTCATTGTTGCCTCTCTTAAAATCGCTCCTCCTAAATTGAAGAAACAGATAATTTATGCACGTTCTTTCAAATCTATCAATGAGGGAGATCTCTTGAGGCAATGTGAGGCACTGCCTTGGACATCAATTTACTCTCTGTCTGATGTTAACAATATGCTAAGTCTCATAGTTTGTCTTCTACAGACTTTACTTGACCAGTTTGCTCCAAAACGTAAAATCAGGTTAATACATCCGTCTACTCCTTGGTTTTCAAAAGAAATAAAGCGAAATATAAAACTCAGAGATAAACTACATACCAAATGGAAAGAGGGTGGCAAGCGCGAGGCTGACTGGGAAGCTTATAGGGTTCAGCGAAACAAAACCAAAACTCTCGTTAGAAATGCCAAGAGGTTGAATATTGAAAATTCTTTGGATCCTAAACTATCATCCAAAGTACTCTGGAATAATCTGAGGAAGCTGGGATTGGTGGGGAGGGAGACAAAGGACGATGGTGTAGTTGATTTCAGCTCAAACGAAATTAATTGTCATTTTTGTGCCAGCCAACCTGCTTCAGCTTTGAGTACCATCACTGATGACTGGGATGGATTCTCGTTTCACAACGTAACGGAGGATGATGTTTTCTCATCTTTCTGTGTAGTTACCTCTAATGCAGTTGGATCTGATGAAATCCCATTGAACTTTATCAAAACAGTTCTTCCTGTTATCTTGCCATTTGTGACTCACTTCTTTAATTTCTGTCTAACATCCTCTACCTTTCCTGATGGCTGGAAGCACGCTCTCGTTCGCCCTCTAAATAAAATCAGTAAACCCAAATCATTAAGTGATCTGCGTCCCATTTCCATCCTGCCAGCTTTCTCTAAACCTTTGGAAGTCCTAATCAATAATCAATTACTAGAATATTTAAATGTAAATAACATGTTGAGTCCCTACCAGTCTGGGTTCCGAAAGGGGCACAGCTGTGTAACGTCTCTGATCAATATTACGGAGAGTGTTAGGGAGGGGTTTGAGCTTGGCCAAATTACCATCCTGGTCCTCCTTGATTTCAGCAATGCCTTTGGTTCCTTGGATTTTGGTGTGTTCATTAATAAATGCCGAGATGAATACAGCTTGAGTTCATCTGCCTGCAAGCTGCTGCTATCATTTCTGTCAGGTCGTACCCAGGCTGTTGTATCTGGCGGTGAAGTCTCTTCTAGCTTACCCCTCACCGCAGGAGTTCCTCAAGGTTCGGTATCAGGCCCTCGTATTTTCTCTATGTATGTAAATGACTTCAGTGCATGCCTCCGAAATTCAAGAACTCATCAGTTTGCGGATGACATTCAGGTCTTCTTGCGTTGTGCACCCGCTGATCTGGACCAGGGCATTGCTCTGATGAATGAGGATCTGAGACGCATTCAACAATGGGCTGACGCAAATTTCCTTCGTTTGAACCCCCTGAAGTCCCAGGCTATGATTTTTTCTATTAAACCTTGTGACACTACTAAGTGCCCACCCTTACTTTTAAATTCAGTCCCAATTCCATTCTCGGATAGGGTAAAGGACTTGGGCATATCACTCAGCTATGATCTGGGGTGGTCTAGTCATACTACGAGTATCTGTCAGAAAGTCTATGGGTCATTACACTCTATGAATAGGTTGTCATATTGTACTCCTGAACGTGTTAGATTGAATCTTGTCAAATCCCTTCTAATTCCAATTTTCACATATGGTGATGTCCTATTCATATGTTCCGCCGATTCGGGGTCCCTAAAAAGGTTAGAATTGGCTTTCAACAATTGTGTGAGATACATTTTTAAATTAAGACCACGAGGGCATGTCTCACCCTATGTTGATCAGGTGCTGGGCTGTGGGTTAGTCGATTACCTCAAAATACGTTTATTGAGATTCATTCACAAATGTGTCAACAATACGCCATCAATGCCCACGTACCTGAGCAACATGTTTTCTCCGGGTCCTTCCCCCCGTTTGGGTGCACTGGCTCAAATTCATGCGCGGAGCAGACCATTTTGTAACTCTATCAAGGTGGCTGGAACAAGGATGTGGAATGGCTTGCCACTGGCGATAAGGTCCCTCCCATCGCTCGGCACCTTCACGGGTGCATTGAAGGCGCGTTTCGGGAAGTGAGCACTTCTACTTGCTGTATCCTCTCATTTTCTCTTCCATTCTACTATTTTCTTTTTCTTCACCTTCTTCTTCATTTCGCTTCTTTTCACCTTCTCCCTCTCCATTTATCTACCTTCATTACTCTTCCTTTTCCATTCTTCCTCTTCACCTACCTTTCCAATCTCTTCTTTTACCACCTCCTTTTTCATTTTCTACTGAAATTTGTTATTTTGTTTTTCGGTTTCTTTTCCCTTTAATTTTAATCCTATGTCCTTTTATAATGAATATATATATATATATATATATATATATATAAGTTACTTTGAGCTTTCCAAAGCTAGGCGGGAACATTGTTCCTATTTTGGAAATAAAGTTATTATTATTATTATTATTATTATTATTTCAAAAACAAACTAACTGTAGCATTTAAACGCCGGGCCTCTTGTTTTGTTCAGGATGATGCCGCCCATAACGCAGGGGGTTCCACATTTGAAAACAAACATTTTCGTGCTGCGCAAAACGTTCTGTATTCTTAGTAAGAATTTCTTACTTTTTGATCTCCCTCGTAACCTCTAAATGACCTTGAATCTCCCTTCGTAAACCAGTATAAGAGTAGATACGTTGAAAACAACTTTTTTCAAGGGCGGAATCGCAGAGCAGGTGAGACTAAAGAAGCTAATTAGTCAGTTCGAGTATAAACAACGGTTCATTATCTTCTTTGTACAGATCACCCTTCTGTTTAGATCACTAGGTCTAAATGTCTAGATCCTAAATGTTAGATTAATTATTATTATCAATTATCACTAATTATTAACAATTTTATCAAGTACCTAGTGAAAATTATTATAATTTATTGTTAGGTACTAATAATTCGTATTTATTATTAATAATAATTATTATTAATTATGATTAATTAATACGATATAATTCTGGGGTTTTTAATACTACGTCGGTAATAATTTTTCTATAAAAGAAGTACCTACCAACAAACATTCGAAATTACCTTCATTTCCGTAGCACGAAACGCACCTCAGAACAACAAACTCGACATCACTTAACCCATATGATGTTCCAAAGAGCTTGTTAGTATGAAAATGGACCTGTATTTCAACAGTTTGATTCACGATCCTGAAGTGAGGCACAATCTTTGAGCCGTCATTGTGAACGAAAGGCTGGTCGTACAAAGCTGCGGATGGTCTTAAAAAATTCTACGGAACAAACTCTATCTAAATATGAAATAAAAAACATACCGTTCTATATGAATTTTTCGAGATATAAAATTTTCAAAATTTCAAAATTCGTTTTGAACCCCTTCCCCTTGACCTAGGGTTATGAAAAGTTTCGAGGACCATTGTGGGGTTGGTCGAAACCCATAAAAAAAATTTCGTAATTTTAACTCAACGCTAACTGGGCAAAGTGGCGCGGACGGCGGACGGCGTACGGCGGACGGCGTACGGCGGACGGACGGATTTTTTTTTATTCGATTTTCTGAATCTACGTATCTTGAAACGTAAACCAACAAATTTTGAGGGGGGGTTAAAATTTTTTTTTCTTTGGGCGATTCCAATGGTTCATTATCGAAGATAATAAACCAAAAACTCTGCAAATTCTTGACACAACGGTTCATTATCTTCTTTGTACAGATCACCCTTCTGTCTAGATCCTAAATGTTAGATTAATTATTATTATGAATTATCACTAATTATTATGAATTATCACTAATTATTAATAATTTTGTCAAGTACCTAGCGAAAATTATTATAATTTATTGTTAGGTATTAATAATTTGTATTTATTATTAATAATTATTATTATTATGATTAATTAATACGATATAATTCTGGGGTTTTTAATACTACGTCGGTAATAATTTTTCTATAAAAGCAGTACCTACCAACAAACATTCGAAATGACCTTCATTTCCGTAGCACGAAACGTACCTCAGAACAAAAAACTCGACATCACTAAAACTAGTTAGAAACCAAAAATTCCCACGCAAATAGCCAGTATCCAGGACTTGCCAACGGGGAGGCGACTGCTGTAAAGTCCTCCCAGTCCGCCCCTACCACATAACCATAGCGAACTGGCTACCTACACCTGTTCTAAATGAAAAAAGAAAATTAGGAACTTTTAACACCCTTAGAAATACTATTATACAAGAGCATAAACAGATAGGCACATGTAACCTAGGCAGGTCTCCTGCCCCTTTGCTCGAAAACCAAAATGAAGTCGGTAAAAAACAATGAAATTGAGAATAAATAAAGGAAAAAATAGAGGATAAAAATAAAGGAAAATAGTTTATTCAGAATAGCAATTCTTTTGCAAGATAGGTACATGTGCTTAAGTAATAATTGATTGCCAGAGATGACTAGACATCATTATTAAACAAATTTTGTAAATGAGATCAATCCGTCGACTTTTTTCGAGAAACTTATCAATTACGAGATCATTGAAGTTCGAGTGCGGAGATGATTTAAGTTTTACAACCCGAAATTTCTCAATAGATATCTATATCTAATTAGAGAGAGACCAGTCAACCGTTGTTGCCCTTGTGTAGATCTTAGATACGTTTTCATGCGTTTCAGGGCGGAAAATGAACGTTCGACAGATGCCGTGGTGCTTGGAATAGTCAAAATGAGTTTTGCTAACCTGAAAACTTCGGGTAAAACCCATGGCATGTCAGCAAGATACAAAACTAGTTCATGAATTTCTTTACCACCAAAATCCTCGTCGTTGTAAAGTATTGTTGATTCGTTTTTTAGCTGAATAGAGTCGAATCTTTTGTAGGTTGAAACAAGGCAATTGAGAGCATCTTGCGGAAAACTATTTTGGTACATTCCAAATTTTTCCGAGTCAAGGAGAGCGACAAACCCGAGAGCTTCGAAATTTGCAAACCTCTGGGAAATTTGCATTATAGCAACGTCTAGAATTTCATTGAAAATCTGTTTGTAGGTGGTTTCTAGTTTGTCATCTCGACGCTTTGGATTAGATGAACTCTCAACTTCGTCTGTGTACTCAGTTAACTTGAGCCGCGGTACCCCTGAATCTACGCGCCTGTTGTATAGACACTCCCGGTTTGATGAGTGAATTAGGTGTTCAATATGACCCGAATCATTGGCGTCTGTTCATGGACTCATCGATGCTACAGCGTGAATCTCCTGCAGTGGGAAGTGAACACGATGGAGTTTTCAAGAGAAAAAAACCGTTTTCATAGAAATAATAACTAAATACTGTTACGTTTGGGGGTTTAGGTTGAAAGCACAGCAGGGTGCCTCCCCGGCCCCCTGCCCCCCTGCCGGGCCACCGCCGTGACAATACACACCAGTGTTTACTGTAAATCTGGTATTGAAATACTAATTTTGAACATATTTATGTGTTTTGGCGCAGTAAATAACGTAGAAATTAATAAAACATTGTGAAAATAAAGGGAAAATCTTATTTGCCAATTTTGTTTTCTCTTACAGCCTGAACCGTCCTAACTGGTGATTGAACAAAATCTGTACGTGATAGAAAAAAAGAGACTTAATTTTCTGCTTCAGCACACCAAAAAACATTTATGTTGGCCTGAATTATTAAATCAAATTTCAAAAAAAAAAAATTTTGTAGACCTGTGTTATTCTGTAGAAAGATGGCAAATGTCACTTTTTTCGAAATCGGCATTTTCTCTCCCTCCAGTTTATTATACATTTTTACAACGATCGAGCGTCTAAATATATACCTTGAAAAAAGCAGAAGATGACAGTTGTTGATGGATCTGTCAGTTGTTTTTTATTTTTATTTTCAGATTTTGGCGCTACCAATCGTAAAGGAAGCTGTTCAAAATGTCCTCCGTTCTCGTGGATGCAGAGGGTCGTTCGTCTGCGAATGGAGTCGACCGCACGATGAAGGTCACTGTGGTTCTGGCGAATCAGAACGGAGGATATTTTGAGTAAGGAAGTCGGATTTTCTTAAATCTTAAAAATGAAAAAAAGTCGGATTTTTAGTCGAGTAAGAAACTAACTCTACGAGGCATTTTTTGTTGCAAATTACCCGCAGAATCGATTTCCTATCGATACACACGAAATAGCGTCGGCAGCTGAATCCCTTTGTGAACTGTTTGAGCAAAATCAACATAAAAGAACTCAAAACACTGTCATGGTATCTTCCATAACAGATATATTGCACAACCTATTAACGAAGCCTAGTAATACCTAACGAAACCAATATCTTCAACAACTAAAGGAGGAAAACCAAATTACATTTACAAAAAAAAAAAAAAAATACATTTACTTTATAGAAATGACAACAAACAATAATAAACAAGTACGAGTAAAACTACTGCAGTGGAATGCAAGGTCTTTAGTTAGAAATAAAGGAAGCTTAGAGCTTTTTCACGAAGAATCTGCTGTTACAGCTGCCGCTATACCAGAGAGGTGGTTCCACCCATCAATAGACTACTCCTTTCGTGGCTACAGCATTATTCGACATGATAGACATGACGGTAAAGCTGGAACAGCTCTACTAATCAAGACGGACGTCCTGTATGAAGAAATTGACATCAAAATGCAAATGCCTGGTGTTTTGGCGTTGCGGCCACTTTAAACTTTGAGAACAATGAAAAACTAACAGTAGTTTCTACGTACAACGAGCCTAGCAACCTATCCAAAAAGACCAGTGGGTAGCTATCTTTAATGCGATACCACCTCCATTCATTGTCACAGGTGATTTGAACTGTCATCATACAGCCCTTGGAAGTTCCTTTACAAGGGTATGGCCCTGATGGAAGCTGTGAGTGATTGTCCTTTAAGCGAATTTTCGAAGAAAATGTAGCTATTGTTCTCGGTCCAAAATGTTTAAAACTCGAATTTTGGAAAAATGTTTATACCAAAATCCGTTTCAGACCATCCTGAATCCACTGCCAAAAGACACCAAAAATTATATATATATAACTCATGTGCACCAGCTTAGCTTACTCCACCAGCGTCTACGACGCGGATAGCATACTGCTGACTAGGTTAAACTGAGGTGTTAGAGGTATTAAATAGGAGGCGCGCCCTGCGTGGCTCCAGTTAGAGTTGCGCCGTTGTACGTCTACCTTCGCTGTCATATAGTGAGCTGTGCTCTCGAATAAAATTTTTTTTTAAAGTCTTCTTTCGGTGACCCGAACTTCACTGGCGCAGTCTTCCGGACAATCAGCGGAATTTTTCGATTAACACCGAAAAATTGGCTCGACGAACCTACCACACCAGGCCAACTCAACTCCTCACAGAAGCCGCTTACCAGGATCTCCGACCCAGGATGAACCACGCTGTACTTCTGTGAGTTACAATACAATTAAATACTTCATCAAGATCCAAATACCAATTTCACACCAATTTTAACGACTCCGAAGTTAAATTGGAACAGCTCTTTCAACGACTCGCACTTGAGAGCCCTTAGTAACAATCATCGAGCGGACAACTGCGTTTCCCGACTCCACATTTCATTTTAAATATCAATCAGAACGACTCCGAAGTTCTATTGTAATAAACTCCTCCAACGACTCGCACTTGGGAGCCCGTAAGAAAACGTTATCGAGAGACAACTTCGTTGCCGACTCGAGAATTATCTCCTCCAACGACCTTGCACCTGGGAGACCCTTTAAACCCTTATCTACATTCAACGCTCAGCCGAGCTCGCATTTTTCGCGACATCCGCCAACCGCGACCTTGACCGGACTCAGCGTATTTCTAATCTTTATTATTAAGATTTTATTTATAAGATTTTTAATCTTTATTATTATTTGTTCTTGTCTGTATAGTTCGTAAGTAATCCAAGATTGAATTTTGTGTCGACGCTTAACCCCAAACCAAAATTCCCAAATCGTTGAAGAAATACCTTCACTCGAGGGTATTCCTTAAATTCTCTACTAACTTACCGAACATTGAAGAAACCCCACCCACAATGGAACAAGCAGGTCCCAATAATGGAAACCCCCAAAATGAGCAGTGGACTGCAGAAAAAATCATAGGGTCACAACAGTCCCAAATTTCAGAACTGACGACCTTAGTCAGATCTCTCATGGTCCAACAAGTAATACCCGAAGGAAGCCGAAACACGCTATCCAAACAAATGATAGACTTAATTCCCACGTTCGACGGACAACTAGAAGGAGTAAAACCCTTCATAGAGGTCACACAGAAGCTCCATCTCACAGACCTGACCGTAACATGTAACTCTAATTTCAGGATACTGACTTTGACTCACCACTCACTCATCACCAACGGACTCGAAATCGAAGACATCTCCCAAAACCTAGGACTACTACCAGTACGAATAGCCCCCGCTAGACTGATCAACCACTATCACACGATTACACACTATTACAGAATAGAAGGAATTCTAACAGTGGCGGCTCGTCTATAAGGCCACCTTGGCCCTCGCCCCACCCAAACATTTGCAAAGGAAAACAGAAAAAACATAGAACAAGGAGAAAAAAATCTTCCCATCCCTACTACTACCCACCATGGAAGAAGGGAGATCTCCCTTCTTCCATGACTACCCACCTCCACTGAGCTCTTGCAGGCGGGCGGCTATTTCGTCTGACTTCGATAGAAGTCGTGTCCTCAACGCATTTTGTTTCGATTTATCGATTAAAAAAGTCGATTATCGGATCGACCAGAAGTGCCCCAGTCTCAATGTTGAAGGTATAGGCGCTTCCTGGGGTGGGGGAAGGCACCCTGTGTTCCGCAATAGGAGCCATTCCGGGCGGTGGCCAAAATATCGAATCAACTTGAACGCCGAAAACAATCGATCGTTGAATCGTTCCTTGTCAAGGAAGAAGGGAGTTTCATTCCTCCATGCTTTCTTCCATGTTCGATAAGAATGATATCAAAACGTTGCCTTTTACTCATCATAGTAAAAGTGAATTATTGTCTCCATAATATTAATCAACTAAACATTGAAATTTAATATCTCACGTGCAACGCGTGAACGCTTTGCTAGTCGTCAAGACTGAAGTGGATCACTATTCGCCCAAGGGAATCTCATTTGTTGATTTCTACATTCTGTAAGTTAATAACAGTAATATACATAATATTACTGTTATTAACTGTTTAGGCCCTGAAGATGAAGAAATATATTCTTCGAAACGAAAAAAAAAAAAAAATTTGACCGACCCTCGACATCCCTCAACATCATACATAATATTATTATGTAGCTCAGCCAACCGTTGAGAATACTGTTTTATTTGTTATCCCTGAAACTGATGGTGACTTCGTTGACTCGAGCTATGTTTGAGCTAACCAACGAACTCTAAAAGCTAGTTGTTGTATATTTACCTAACAGAGTGCGCTTCTAGCGCTAGTTCACCCTGCAATGTTCCGTCCCTACCCTTGTGGATACTTTACTCTGTGACGTTATCTGATTATATTCCATTATTCAAGCGTGCAAGTATTATTTCATACAACCCCAGAATACATAATAATTGGCGACGAGGTGAAGTTTGAACCAATTTCATCCAATATTCAAGTCCCACGGAACGATTTAAAAGCGTCGGTAACGTAAGTAATTACCATCGGTGGTCACACTCGATGTCTCTTGTGCCTACTCCCGGCTAACCTCAACTCGTTCACACAGTCTCTCAGTCTCATTTTTGTTGATTCATCATTCTCTTTCAATTCATAATGGATGATAAACAATTCAGCCAGTTTCTCACTGCTTTCACTTCGGCTCTCACGGCGAGTCAGGCCCAGTTAAGCTGGGTTCACATCCATCCGGTAGTGCGTTCGGGGAGTGCGTTCGGGGAGCTGATTGGTTGGACGTTAGCTGGGGAGGGGGAACATTCTTACCGGAGAAGCACTTTTGAAGCGTACTGTACGCATCAGATTTTTTAGATATTTGCCGCAGCCGCATCTGCGCAGTTCACTACTGCGCATACGGAAATGGCGGCGCTGTTGAAAACAGCTGTTGAACCTTCCCAACTGCCGCGATTCCCCTCCATCCCCTCCACTGCTTTTCACTAGCTTCCCCTATCCGTATTGCCGCAGCCTACCGGATGGATGTGAACCCAGCTTTAGTGAAGGAAATTGTGGCACAGACACCTAGTCCTACATCAGCAAATGTTTCACCGTTCGAGAACTACGATGCCGGGAAAGAGAAATTTACCAGCTATTTAGAGCGTTTTGACAACTATTTGAACGTTAAAAACGTGATTGACGTAACAAAACGGGCTCAGCTGTTATGTGCCTCAATCGGCCTTGTCCATTATAATAATTTGTCTGCCTATTTGGGTCCCCAGAAGCCACTAAATGACCTTTCAAATGATGACCTCAGGAAAGCTTTCATGCAGATGCTTTCACCTCCAAAAAATGTTGTTGTATCCCAACATTATTTCTTATCATTGTATCAGGAGGATTCACAAACAATTCCCGAATTTGTGGCTACTTTACAGCGTAACCTCACGGATTGTGACTTATTTGCTACTTGTGCATGCCAACAAAAGGTTTCTGTTGCTGACATATTTTTACGGGCACAGTTCATCAGGGGTCTAAAGGACAATTGGATAAGAGAACATCTTTTACTATCAAATGACACAAAATTTGAGGATATTGTTGCCAAGGCAGTTGCTCTTGAAGCATCTCGCATTCAAAGTCGTGAATTGATGAACCAATCCAGTTCTAGCTTAAATCCTCAGTCAGTCCCAACAAATAAAGTCTTTCAGGCACGTCGGAGTCGTGAATCCAATAAACATACTGAGGATGGTGGTGGCTCACCAAATATTCGCCCTTCTCAACACAAATATCGGTCCCAGTCCCGACACAAGACCAAACTTGACTTCTATGCCCTAGGCATACACAATCTCTGTTTCAACTGTGGTAGGTCATCCCACCGGTCTCACGAATGTCGCACTGATAGGTCTTCTCTACATTGTGGCTCCTGTGGTAAGAAAGGCCATGTTGCAAAAGTGTGCATTACAACACTATCAAAAAACAAGGTTGACAGTAAGCAAGTTGGTAATATTTCTTCCTCTGACTCTGATCATGGTTATGGAGTTAGCTACCTTGAACCTATTCATTTCTCTACTAATGCAAACATAGTCGACCTGTTTGAAATTAATTCTTCTTCTGGTAAATACCTGATTACAATTTCAATTAATGGCAGAACTCAGAGGATGGAGGTTGACTCAGGTGCCCGATTTTCAATTATGCCAGAGGACAGATTTTATGCTCTTGAACTTGGAATTGATTTGCTACCTTCCAACATCAGTTTTCGGGCATTTTCAAACGATGTTGTTGCATGTAAAGGCAAAGCAGAAGTCATGTAGCATACAAAACCAGATCTATTCTTGGTGAACTTTACATTGTTCCAGCTGGTCATGATGCCTTGATAGGTCGTGATTGGATAAGGAGTCTAGACTTAAACAAATTGATGCGGATATGTCTCTTCACTTTGCAGACCAAGCTGAACCTGACGTCCTATCACTCAGTTCAGAAGATATTGACCAGGAGTTTCCAGCCATCTTTGAGGAAAAAGTGGGCTGCATCCCCAACCTCCAAGTATCCTTAACTCTCCGGGAAACTGCCAAACTTCCAAATTGTTTTGGAACACTTTAGCTTGAATCCTCTCCCCCACGTGAAGTGAACGTACTGGTATGTTAGTCAGATGAGGCAGTTCTTTCTGCTTTGGGAAGATGGCGTCCAGCTTGAGTCTCATTTTCCGATTCAGGTATGACTCAGCCGGAGAGATACCACTGCCAAGAGGGGTTGCACGGTAATGGAATAAAATTCTCCGAACACGTTCAGCAAGAGTTCCACCATCCCGCACAGAGGCCCTCATTCGGTGTTTGAATGTCTGGACATAGCGCTCAGCTTGGCCATTTGTGGCAGGGTGACCTGGTGCAATGAGCTTTTGACTGATGCCACAGCTTGAACAGAACTTCTGAAATTCTCCAGAGCATTGTGGCATTATCTGACACTAAGACAGATGGGTACCCATGGAACGAGAAGATGTCCTCAAGAAGTGAGATTGTTGAAGAGGAAGTTGGAGCCTCTCTCGAGCTCCAATCACAACCAATCAAAAATCATTTGATACAAAAATCAATCAAGAAGTTTACTTGATCCACTCCGAATTGCTCCTCCAGATATCAAACACAGAACTCTCTGCTGACTCCATAGCTCAGGAAACCAAAAAGGACCCTGAACTCCAAACCATTATTCAAGGTCTAATGTCACATTGTGAGGACTCACCCTTTACTGTTGCTGATGGCTTATTGTTTCGACAAGACAGGGTAGTCATTCCCAAAAGCCTCAGGTCAATAACTCTGAGCCAGCTTCATGCCACTCACGTTGGAATCATGCGGATGAAGCAACTAGCCAGGCGCTATGTCTATTGGGAAGGAGTTGACAGGGATATTGAACAGCTAGTCAAGTCATGTCAGGAATGTGCACTGCAGAGGAAAAACCCACCAAAAGTTGTTGTACATCCTTGGGATGAGCCCAAGTCCAACTGGGAACGCGTACACATAGACTATGCAGGTCCCTTTGAAAACCATCACTTCCTCATTTGCGTGGACGCTAAAACCAAATGGCCAGAGATTAGGATCTCTAGAGAGGCTCCAACTTCCTCTTCAACAATCTCACTTCTTGAGGACATCTTCTCGTTCCATGGGTACCCATCTGCCTTAGTGTCAGATAATGCCACAATTTTCACTTCTGGAGAATTTCAGAAGTTCTGTTCAAGCTGTGGCATCAGTCAAAAGCTCATTGCACCAGGTCACCCTGCCACAAATGGCCAAGCTGAGCGCTATGTCCAGACATTCAAACACCGAATGAGGGCCTCTGTGCGGGATGGTGGAACTCTTGCTGAACGTGTTCGGAGAATTTTATTCCATTACCGTGCAACCCCTCTTGGCAGTGGTATCTCTCCGGCTGAGTCATACCTGAATCGGAAAATGAGACTCAAGCTGGACGCCATCTTCCCAAAGCAGAAAGAACTGCCTCATCTGACTAACATACCAGTACGTTCACTTCACGTGGGGGAGAGGATTCAAGCTAAAGTGTTCCAAAACAATTTGGAAGTTTGGCAGTTTGGGTCAATCACACGCCGACTGGGAATACTGCATTACCTGGTTGAATTGGATTCAGGGAGAGTCTTGAAAAGACACATTAACCAGCTCAATTCCACAAGAGTACCATCAGCCCAACCAGCATCTCCTGCACATACAAGGAATTCAGGTCAGTCAGTGACATTCAATGTTCCAACTCCGCCAGGGCAAGATCTGAGGGTTGAACAGTCACCAAGAACATCTAGTAGTCCAACTATCCCTTCTACTGGAACTGCTACTCCTTCAAGTGCCAAGGACCAAGGTGGCCCTCTTCGTCGTTCAGAACGATCTCGGAAACCACCAGCATATCTTAAGGACTATGTACACTGAGCCATCTTGTTTCTGTTCAATTTAGATTTTTTATATCTGAAGCTATTCCAACTATTTCATGTTCCATATCATATTCTTGTGTTCTAAATTGTGCTGTTTTGCGTTATAACTTATGTTTCTGAATTCAAATTTTCAATCGCACATACTTGTCAAATAAGTGGGGGAGACTGTTGTATATTTACCTAACAGAGTGCGCTTCTAGCGCTAGTTCACCCTGCAATGTTCCGCCCCTACCCTTGTGGATACTTTACTCTGTGACGTTATCTGATTATATTCCATTATTCAAGCGTGCAAGTATTATTTCATACAACCCCAGAATACATAATACTAGTTGAAATCATTCTTGCTGTTCTGTGATCGTTCAAACTGTTTTGATACGATTGGATAAGAAAACGTATGTGCAATCCGGGCATAAGAGGACATTTTTAGAGGGGGTTTTCAAGGTACCACTCGGCTAGGAAGCAGATGGTCGCGATTGCTAATTTTTAAAAACCCCAGTAATAGAAACTCCAATAATATAATTTTTTGACTACCTTTATAATGTACTCTTTGAATAGTACTCGTACAGTCACAATTTCTCTTTTATTCTTCCTATCATTTTGAAGATAATTATTTGGGTGGGTAGGTGGGATTGCCTTGCAGCCACCTCCTCGTTGGTAATCCTGGATACTCAGTGGCGGCTCGTCCATAAGGCCACCTTGGCCCTCGCCCCACCCAAACATTTGCAAAGGAAAACAGAAAAAACATAGAACAAGGAGAAAAAAATCTTACCTACTACTACCCACCATGGAAGAAGGGAGATCTCCCTTCTTCCATGACTACCCACTTCCACTGAGCTCTTGCAGGCGGGCGGCTATTTCGTCTGACTTCGATAGCAGTACACTGTGTCACAGTGACTGTGATAAAAGTCGTGTCCTCAACGCATTTTGTTTCGATTTATCGATTAAAAAAGTCGATTATCGGATCGACCAGAAGTGCCCCAGTCTCAATGTTGAAGGTATAGGCGCTTCCTGGGGTGGGGGAAGGCACCCTGTGTTCCGCAATAGGAGCAATTCCGGGCGGTGGCCAAAATATCGAATCAACTTGAACGCCGAAAACAATCGATCGTTGAATCGTTCCTTGTCAAGGAAGAAGGGAGTTTCATTCTTCCATGCTTTCTTCCATGTTCGATAAGAATGATATCAAAACGTTGCCTGACGTTATAATATATTATTTTGAATGCATTGACTGGTGGTTTTTAGCTTCGTATTTACTCATCATAGTAAAAGTGAATTATTGTCTCCATAATATTAATCAACTAAACATTGAAATTTAATATCTCACGTGCAACGCGTGAACGCTTTGCTAGTCGTCAAGACCGAAGTGGATCACTATTCGCCCAAGGGAATCTCATTTGTTGATTTCTACATTCTGTAAGTTAATAACAGTTAATAACAGTAATATACATAATATTATTATGTAGCTCAGCCAACCGTTGAGAATACTGATTTATTTGTTATCCCTGAAACTGATGGTGACTTCGTTGACTCGAGCTTTGTTTGAGCTAACCAAAGATCTCTAAAAGCTAGTTAAAATCAATCTTGCTGTTCTGTGATCGTTCAAAATGTTTTGATACGATTGGATAAGAAAACGTATGTGCAATCTGGGCATAAGAGGACATTTGTAGAGGGAGTCACAATTTCTCTTTTATTCTTCCTATCATTTTGAAGATAATTATTTGGGTGGGTAGGTGGGATTGCCTTGCAGCCACCTCCTCGTCGGTAATCCTGGATACTGGTCAGTAACCTTCCCTCTCCTCAAGAGAACTCTTTGGAGAACGATGTTTCCTGACTTGCTAAGAGCTGCATACCACTAATTATGAAGCAGTTTAGCTGTAAGGGTAGTTTGAGTTTAGTTCCTATAGTGAGTACCTAATAGGTAGGTATGCACCTAAATATTGCCCTGGTGCCCCACCAGTTTCTGAGCCCACGAGCCGCCCCTGTGGATACTGGTCAGTAACCTTCCCTCTCCTCAAGAGAACTCTTTGGAGAACGATGTTTCCTGACTTGCTAAGAGCTGCATACCACTAATTATGAAGCAGTTTAGCTGTAAGGGTAGTTTGAGTTTAGTTCCTATAGTGAGTACCTAATAGGTAGGTATGCACCTAAATATTGCCCTGGTGCCCCACCAGTTTCTGAGCCCACGAGCCGCCCCTGAATTCTAAACCAAATCAAAGCAATACATACCCACTTTCACGAAATTATACGAATCACCTCGACGGACAAAGAAGTACGAGAAATCATCCACCCCCGAACCCAAATAGTAGAACACATGCTAAACATTGCGGAGGAGAGACTTTCTGAATCAACTCTACCTCGTCGACAAAAACGTGGACTACTGAACGGACTAGGATCCGTAGTTAAATTCATAACCGGGAATTTAGACGCAAACGACGAAGAAAAGTACAAAAAAATCATCCAACACCTCCTGGACAACCAAGAAGTAATATCAGAACAAATCAGCCACCACTACTCAATCAACAAAAAATTGATTGAGGACCTGAACGTGACCATTGACGAAATCAATTATAACCACAACATACTAGCTTCCGAAATTGAAAAACTAAAAGAAATAAGCTCACAAGCCACTCATATCAGACAAGTAGAAAACGCCTTGGAACATAACCAATTACTCTTGCAATTAATTTTAGACATTACACAGGACGTTCTGTAAACTTAAGAAGCTTCACCCCAGCATAATCAAACCCCGTCAACTACAAACAATCCTTAGAGACCTAACGCCATTTTATGAAAACCGCCTCCCTGACTTTGAAGGAGAGTCCCTCTGGGAACTCCAAAGCCACGTGAAAGTAAACTGTTACGTGAGTTTCGAGGAAATAATATACTTTCTCGATATCCCTATAATCCAACCCGAAAATTATGATCTTATCTACCTACAACCAGTTCCAACACTAGTAGAAGATGCCTACGTGACAATCTCTCCCTCCGCAAAATACGTCCTAAAATCCAACCAACACTCCGAACTGAAATTTCTAAGCGACCTTTGCGAACCCGGACTTACATATCATTTTAGCCCTGATAAACTACAACTACCTAACAATTACAATTGCGAATCCGACATCCTCCAAAAAGGTTTAAACGGACGTTGCGAACTGATCCAACTGGAAACGCAAGAGAACCATATAGAATTTATTGAAGAAGCCACACGCTTCGTGTTCTTTTTCACAACTAACGACCAAATAAAAATAATTGACCAAGGAAATATTGAATTCAGAAAACTCCACGGTGTTTTCCTAGTCTCACCGGGAAACAGCACAATTGAATACCGTAACCAAACATTGACAACCCCTTCGACGCGTACCAACCATACCCCATCACTCGTCAAATTTATTAAATTCCCATGGGACTCCAATAAAAAACCGATTACTGAAGTAAAACTAAAAAGCCTTAAGCGCATATCGCCCCCTAATATCCCGGTTGTATCAGCCAGACAATTAATCACTCAATATGTCACACCCAGTATCTGGACTGTCATACTTTATATAGTACTCGTTAGCATATCCCTTTACGTCATTACAACCTATACTCGTTACAAGAAAGAGACCCAGTCTATTCCCCGTTAAACGCCGAAATCCAAATAAAGATAACCATGTAACGTAAATTGTACTTATTGTATTTACCTACCTATACCCACGTACCATGTAACTTGAATTATCGTACCAATATTTTGTATCAGCGCTTACTATACCTAATTACCCACATTTACTCCGTGTATTCTCTATTATTGTTTTCTGTATCTCTTATTATTTTATATCGTATCGCATTTTATTATAATATAATAAAAAGTATAATATAATAATAGTTTTTTTTTTTTGAAAGATTTTATTGCTCCAAGTAATAACTTATTAACAATATTATTTTGAAACTAGGGCACATACTATTCAAAGCTTAGATTCATCACTGAGTTTTGTTCATTTTTATGATGATATTGCATTCACTATACTGCTTCACCCGTGAGCAAGCTCGAGCGGTTTGGTACGCTTCAATCGTCTGGTGATATCACTCGTGTCAAGGAGTCGGACAGCTTCCTCGTTGACGTGAGACCTTAGCCGTTGAAGATGACGTACGGCTTGCCGCTTGATGGCTTCGTTTATGGTTTCGATTTGAAGTTCATGGTGGAGTCGTTCATTTCGAAAGTACCATGGTGCATTGACAACATTTCTTAGCACATTGTTCTGGAATCTTTGGATTATTTCCCGGTTTGATTGAGCCGTGCAGCCCCACAGCTGAGCTCCGTAAGTCCAGACTGGTTTAAGGACTTGGTTATACAGCGTAAGCTTGTTCTGGATTGACAGTTTTGACCGCCTCCCCATTAGACAGTACATTTTTCTGAATTTGAGAAGAAGTTCCTCCTTCTTTTTCTTGACGTGGGCTTTCCACCGAAGCCTGGCATCAAGCGTCATACCGAGGTATTTGGCTTCATTGGCATGAGGAATCACTTTGCCATTGAGACAAGCCGGTATATAGTCGATCCTTTTATTGGTGAAATCGACATGTACCGACTTAGTTTCATTCATTTTGATTCTCCATTTCGCTGTCCATTGTTGTATGCTAGATATTGACCGCTTTAACTTGGTCATTGACTCAATGTTGCTGTCTCCAACTGCCAATATCGCTGTATCGTCTGCGAAAGTGGCTGTGGTGTTCATTTCAATTTCTGGGAGATCGCTGGTATACAGGACGTACAGGAGTGGGCCAAGTACACTCCCTTGCGGGACTCCTGCACATATCGGTTTTGGTTCTGAAAATGCATCATCTTGCTTTATCCTGAAGTAACGATTAGTGAGGTACGATTGAAGCAACTCAGCATACTTTATTGGCAGGGCCTTACGCAGCTTGTAGTTGAGTCCTTCATGCCAGACCTTGTCAAACGCCTGAGTGACGTCAAGGAAAATGGCAGAACATACTCTATTTTTCTCAAATGCTTCTTCGATGATGTGTGTTATCCGATGGACTTGGTCGATTGTTGAGTGTTTCTGCCTAAATCCAAACTGATGTCGTGGGATCAGCTTTCGTTCTTCAATAATTGGTATTAGTCTTCTGTGTATCAATTTTTCGAACAGTTTAGATAACACTGGTAGAAGTGAAATTGGTCTGTATGAACTTGGTTGCCCTGGTGGCTTGCCTGGTTTGGGAATCATAATGACTTCTGCTATCTTCCACAGCTGAGGGACGCTTCGAAGTTTTATTACCGCATTGATGATCATGACTATTTTTGCGATAGCTTTACGCGGTAGGTGCTGGAGGATTTGTCCAGTGATAAGGTCATAGCCTGGTGCCTTTTTTGTGTTGATATCCTTGCTGATCACCTGTTTTATCTCTTTGATGGTAACTAATGGGATATCAATGTCCTGATCAAGTGGAGGTGTTTCCTCTAGCGGCGGTTCATCCGCCATTGCGAGATTCGGAGTGAATATATTCGCAAGATGGTCAGCAAAAGTATTGGCTTTGTCTTGGTTGCTCCTTGCCCATTTCTCGTTTCCACTCGCAATAGGTGCAGCATGAGTAACAGGCCTCTTGAGATATTGTGTAGCCTTCCAAAGTGAGTAATCGGTATCACGATGACTCGTTAGCTCTGTGATGAAGTGTTCATGAGTTTCTTCATTGATCTCCTCCATCAGCGACTTCAGTTCACTTTGTGTTTTGTACCATTCAGACTTGTGATGTGGTGCTCCGGTAGCTTGCCATCGTTTTCTGGCCTTTCGTTTTTTCTTGATTGCAGAGACTATTTCTCGTGGATAATTGATACCTTTGAGCCTTCTTGAGATTGCAGGTGTGTTGTCCCATGCAACTATCTGAATGCTGCAAACGAGATGTTCGAGCTCACTTTCCACATCATCTGGCGTGTGTATAGGCTTGCTCAAATCAATATACCTGCAAATGTCTTGTTTGAAACGTTCCCAATTTGTCTTATGATTGACCAAGTACGGTTTGTGTGGCTTCTGTATGATTCGATCACTAAGCGTCAGAGCAATTGGGGAATGATCTGAACTCAAGTCATGGTTTTCCTCTACAAGAAGGTAGTTTGCTGAGATATTCTTTACAACGAAGAAGTCAATCAGGTCTGGAGTTTTGTTTGGGTCAGTGGGCCAGTAGGTTGGTTTCCCAGTAGAATGTGCCTCACAGTTGTCATCAATAATTGCTTGATGGAGTCTGCGTCCCTTTTCGGTGGTTAATCTCGATCCCCAGTCAGTGTTTTGGTTTATTATCTTCGATAATGAACCATTGGAATCGCCCAAAGAAAAAAAAATTTTAACCCCCCCTCAAAATTTGTTGGTTTACGTTTCAAGACACGTAGATTCAGGAAATCGAATAAAAAAAAATCCGTCCGTCCGCCGTACGCCGTACGCCGTACACCGTACGCCGTACGCCGTACGCCGTCCCCCGTACGCCGTCCGCCGTCCGCCGTCCGTGCCACTTTGCCCAGTTAGCGTTAAGCTAAAATTACGAAATTTGGTTTCTGGGTTTGGACCAGCCCCACAATGATCCTCGAAACTTTTCATAACCCTAGGTCAAGGGGAAGGGGTTCAAAACGAACTTTGAAATTTCGACAATGTCATATCTCTAAAAATTCTCATGAAACGGTGTAATTTTTAGTTCACTTTTGAATGACCTGAAAAATTACGAATCTTTTAAGACCAATTGGATTTTTTTGCGACCAGCCGTTCGTTCACAGTGACCGCGCAAAGGTTTAGGAAAAACACTAAACTTTCGCGTCGAAAACGGCCGTTATGTGACCAAACCCCCAGACGCCCAGAATAAAACTACCTTTTTTCATCTTCCCGGTAAACTACAGTCTAGAAATTTTAACCGTGAGTCGGGGATAGACCACATTGCAATATTCACTCGGTTTCTCATCTGTAAAATTGTTTAAATAATACCTTTTTGTAATAATACAAATTAAATTTTGATGATGAGCTATTGACTTGAAATTTTAAAAATAGGTCAGAACTGGATCACAATGCAATATTCACTCGGTTTCTTGTCTGTAAAATTGTTTAAATAATACCTATTTGTTTAAACAAATTAAATTTTGATGATGAGCTAGATACTTGAAATTTTAAATATAGGTCAGAAATGGATGACATTTCAATATTCACTCGGTTTGTAGGACATGGTATGAGTATGGTATGGTATATTATTGTATGTATGATTTGGTATAATACAGTATGGTATGATAGGAAAGAAATTCGTATGGTATGGTATGAGTACGGTGAGAATATGGTATGGTGCCGATTTGCAATACAGTCTGGTATAGACAGAAGGGTGATCTGCACAAGGAAGATAATAAACCGTTGTGTCAAGAATTTGCAGAGTTTTTTGCATTGAAGTCGCCTCCGAGAATGAAACGATTTCCAAGTTGGGCCAAGATGTTCTTGTATTCTTCATATTTAGTTTTGTACTTAGGTGGACAGTATATGCTTGCGACAGTAATCAGAAATGAATTAGTTTTTATCTCAAGAGCACACATCTGGACTGCTTCATTTTCAATTTTGATATACTCCTGATGGGCCAGGTTTTCTTTGATGATCACTGCACTTCCACCACGGGCATTGTTGCTCGGATGAATGGCATGGTAGCATTGTACCCCTTGAGTCTGCAGAAAGATTCTTTGGTGAAGTGCGTCTCAGATATGAGACAGATATCAACATGATTGTAGTCTAGTGCCAACTGAAGCTCATTTTTCCGTGACGCGAGGCCATTGGCATTCCAGCAAAGTATTTTGACACTTTTCATGATGATTTTTTCGAGCCCTTGCGTTCAATTTTGCCAACACGCTCATTCAGGTTGTTAACACTCTGAGTGAGATTTGTGACAATTTCGAAAATTTGATTTATTTTAACTTGCATTTCATTATGGCTGGGATCGATAGATTGTCTCCTGCTTGACCGCTGTGCTAGCAATTGCTGGTTCTGCAAAACTTTTGCATAAGACATCAGATTTGAATTTGAAGTTTTTCCATCTCTCCCCTGAACTGACTTTTCGTGACATATTATTGGCTTTTTTGGCACAAACTTCCCTTGATTGGGTTTCTGCGGTGCTGCCTTAGCCTTTGTAGCTTGCTCTGGTAAGCTCTTGTGCCTATGCATAGCCTCTATGGCTACTGGACAGCCACGGTAGTTAGCCGTGTGATCTCCGTTGCAATTGGCACATTTTGCAGGGGTCTCTTTGGGCTTCCGACATTCCTCAGTGAGATGGCCTTTAGCACATTTAACACATCGAGGCGGCCTTGCACAGTAGTTTCTGGTATGGTTGAACTCCTGGCACCTTTTACACTGAGATGGATGTTTTGATAATTTGATAGGATGCACAGTGACGCGCCCCTTTAGGATTTGACTAATTTCGTAAATTTTGCTGATATCCAAATCTTTTTGAAAATCTACAATGCACATATCTAGAGGATTTTTTGTCTTCCACTCAATTTTTCTAACTACTTGAAGGATACTGCTGGGACCAAATTGGTCTCTTAAGTCTTCAAGGACCTCTTCATTCGTCCAAGATTTATGGATTCCCTTGATCATCACTTTGATAGGCCTCTCCTGTTTGTTCTGGTATGTATAGTGAGGAATTTTCTGATCCGCAAAACACTTCGTGATAGCACGAAAGCCATCAGAGTCCTCAGTGTTTATTTTTACTACGTCATTGGACATGGTGGTAAAACTCACATTAGTGGTTTGATCCTCAACCATTTTTTTCAGGGCTGGGAAGGACGTTACCCTCTCAATGTAAACTGGTGGTGGTTTGGGCACTTTTTTAGGTTTTGAGCTTACCATGGAATGTTTTCTTTGAGAAGGTAAATTGGCCTTTTTCCTTTTATGACCCTTCTGGATCACATTCTCCCACTCGCCTGTCTCTTCGGCTAGGATTTCCTCATCAGTATGATATTCCTCTTCTGGGGGGAAAGTTACTTCACCCTGAGGATTTTTTCTCAGTATTTTCAATTTTGTTTGCTCTAACTCAGTTTCCAGCTGGGAAACCCGTTTTGCTTCTCTGATCCCAGCGTCATTGATATCTGTTAAAGTATTACATAGGTGATCAATAATATTAATTAACTCACCGACTAAACCTTTGACGTTTTGTTTCTGGAATTCCGCTGATTGACTCACAAGCGCTCGCTGATGCGACAGTTTGCCTCGAACTTGCGTAACAATCTCGGGAATTGTGACCTCCATTTCGCGCGGCCGCGACCGAGTAAACACCCGCGGAACGTTAACTGTTTTATCTGAGATGTTACCTCTTCGGCAGCTCGGACAAGACTCCTATATAATAATAGTAACTGGATTCTGATTCTAAAACTGAAATAAATGACGCCACAACTTGAATATTATTCAAGTTGTGGCGTCATTTATTTCAGTTTTAGAATCAGAATCCAGTTACTCAATATTCCAAATTATTAATCACCTGTAATTATTCCCTCACCTGTTGATGTTGGCATGTTTAGGAAAATATAATTATTCTTGGTTCTGCGATTGAAGAAGTCTCATCTTTAAATATTTAATTACAAATATTATAAAGATACACACTAAAAACTGGTGACCCCGACGTGATGATGGAAGCTGGAGATGGATCTGCTTATGCTGAAGAAGCGCCCGTGACGACAAAACCGTGCATTAATTTCAAGGCCCCATCTTTCTCGAAACAGAACGTGCCTATTTGGTTTCGGCAAGTCGAGGCTCAGTTCAGAGTTAAAGGGATAACGATCGATGAAGACAAGTATGATCTAATCCTTGGTTCTATAGAGACTGATATATGTACAAGAGTAAGCGATATTATCATAAATCCTCCTGAAGGGAACAAATACCAGATTTTGAAAGAAAGACTCATATCTTGTTTTGGAGTTTCTGAAGAAAGAAAACTACAGCGTCTCTTCAAAGAGATAACATTAGGCGACAAGAAACCAAGTGAGTTACATAGGGAGATGTGTGAACTTGCAAATAACAAACTACCCGATCAATTATTGAAATCAATGTGGATGCAACACCTTCCTGCGAGTACTAGAAGCATACTATTGGTGAGCTCAGAACAAACTCTAGCTGCATTAGTGCCATTAGCTGATCAGGTTCATGAAAAATGTGATTTCGGTGGAACAACAATTAATGCTGTCGAATCAACACGAAGTAAATCTTCCAGCTCAGATAATTCCCACTTATCAATAGACGAAAAAATTGAAACACTAACGAAACAAGTAGAGGCTCTAAGCACACGTCAAAGTAGACCTTATTTTAGGAGTAATTCAAACTCGAGAGAACGACTTAACTCACGTTCTCGTCAAGATCAGACCAGGAACAATAAGTGGATGTGTATATTTCATTATCGTTGGGGTAATAAAGCACGAAAATGTGAACCTCCATGTAGATTTGGTAAATATGAGAAATCGGAAAACAGTCAGGCAGATGATTTAGGCCCAAATACTAGCCGCTTATTCATCAAAGATGATAGTACTAAACTGAGTTTTCTCATTGATACTGGGGCTGACGTTTCGGTCATTCCTCCTTCGGATATTGACTCTCGCGTAAATGTTAAATACCGTTTATTTGCAGCAAATGGTTCCGAAATAAAGACCTACGGCACTAGACTACTTACCCTTGACCTGGGATTACGTCGATCTTTCTCGTGGCCATTCGTAATCGCATCTGTTAGCAAGCCTATCATAGGCGCCGATTTCCTAGAGCACTACGGACTTCTAGTGGACCTCAAAGAACAAAAACTGCGCGATAAAATGACAACAGTATCAAAGAGAGGTATTGTAAGATACCTTCTATAAGAACAATAGGTATCAAGAGATCACCCGTGCAATACGAAGAACTATTAAGAGAATTCAAAGATACCACAAGGCCAGCGCTGGAAATGAAACCAGCCAAGCATAATGTAATGCATCACATAGAAACAAAAGGACCACCTATTGCATGTAAATTCAGACGTTTAGATCCAGAAAAACTAGCTATAGCAAAGAAAGAATTTGACTTCATGCTACAACAAGGTATTTGCCGACCGTCAAAAAGTTCATGGGCTAGCCCCTTGCACATGGTCCCAAAGAAGACAGGTGACTGGAGGCCATGTGGGGATTATCGCGCTCTTAACCGAATTACAAAACCAGACCGGTATCCATTACCCAATATCCAGGATTTGACACACGATCTTCATGGTAAACGTATATTCTCAAAGATAGATCTATTAAAAGCCTACTTCCAGATACCTATGGCTCCTGACGACATTCAGAAGACAGCTATTATCACGCCATTTGGACTATTTGAATTTCCACAAATGACATTTGGACTCTGCAATGCTGCGCAGAGCTTCCAAAGATTCATGAATGAATTGACAAGAGGACTACCAAGCGTAAGAACATATATAGATGACTGCTTAATCGCAAGCGCATCTGAGGAAGAGCATATGTCTGATTTACGTGCTTTATTCCAGAGATTTCGTGAGTACGGCGTAGTAATAAATCCTACTAAATGTGAATTTGGGAAGACAGAAATTGAATTTTTAGGACATTTAATATCACAAGAAGGAGTAAAACCATTACCCTCCAAAGTTGAAAAAATCGAACAATTCGAACCACCAAAAACCGTTTTGGGCTTAAGAAGATTTTTAGGATTATTTAATTTTTATAGGAGATTCGTAAGTAAAGCAGCACGTCATACGGTGGTGTTATCCAATTATTTGAAAGGATATACAGGAAAACAAGATGCCGATATTCAATTATCTCCAGAAGCCATTCAAGCATTTCACTGTTGCAAAAACGAACTGAAATCCGCCGTTATGTTAGCTTACCCACAAGCCAATGTGCCATGGTCACTAATGGTTGATGCCTCAAATACAGCAGTAGGAGGCAGTGTCCAACAATTTGTGAATGAGGCTTGGCAACCAATCGGGTTCTTCTCTAGACGCCTTTCCCCAGCTGAGACGAAGTACAGTGCCTATGATCGAGAACTACTCGCAGCATATTCTTCCCTGCGATATTTCCGACATTTGTTGGAAGGGAGAGTTTTTACGATCTTTACAGATCATAAGCCATTGACGTTTGCTTTCCATCAAAAATTGGACAAAGCTTCCCCTAGACAAGCACGTCAATTGGATTACATTGGGCAGTTTACAGCTGATATAAAATATATAACAGGGAAAGATAACGTGGTGGCAGATTGTCTCTCACGCCTAGAGATAGAAGCTGTCGACTACTCTCAGGTGGGTTTGGAACAGCGGGAGGAAGATTTACCACCCTCTATCTCAGGTTCATCATTGGTATGGAAACAAATCAAAATGTCAGGAGCAGATGTGTCAATCTATTGCAACATTTCCACAGGATTCGTTCGACCTTTTATTCCAACCAAGTTCAGGAAAGCTGCTTTTGACAGTGTTCACCAAATGTCCCATCCAGGTAGGAAAGCCACTCTCAAAATGTTGAAACAGCGTTTTGTGTAGTCATCCATGGCCAAAGACTGTGCAGAGTGGGTCAAAACATGCAACGCCTGTCAAAAATGTAAAGTCCAGAGACACACGTATGGAGAAATAGGGATTTTCCCTCCACCTTCAGACCGCTTCAGGCACGTACATATCGACTTGATAGGGCCTCTTCCTCCAAGTAGAGGTTTCACGTACGCCTTGACCTATATAGATCGCTACACGCGATGGCCAGAAGTGATTCCGCTAGAGGACTGTACGGCCGAAACTGTAGCCAATGGATTTTATACCAATTGGGTGAGTAGGTTTGGTACTCCAGAGAAAATCACGACTGTCCGGGGGAGACAGTTTGAAAGCGAACTTTTCCGTCATTTGGTGAAATTACTAGGAATCAACCATTCGCTAACCTCAGCATACAATCCTAAAGCCAACGGAATTTTGGAACGCACCCACCGGCAGTTAAAAGCAGCCATCAAATGTCACGCTACAGAGCGTTGGGTTGATGTTCTCCCTACAGTGCTTTTGGGTATGAGAACAGCAGTGAAAGAAGATCTCAATTGCAGCACTGCCGAACTAGTTTATGGAACTACTTTGCGGATTCCAGGCGAATTTATAGACGAAAGTACGACCATCACACCACAGCAAATTTTTGTAGACACTTTGAAACAAACAATGAACCGATTACAACCGACGCCAGCTCAGCACCATACTCGCGTTAAAGTTTTTGTACATCCTGATCTTCAAAATTGCAGTCATATATTTATTAGGAACGATGGAGTCAGACGATCACTACAACCAACATACGACGGACCATTTTTAGTAGTAAGCAGGACAGACAAAACATACATCATTAACAGAAGAGGGAAAGAGGTACCGGTAGAAATCGGAAGGTTAAAACCAGCTTATATCGCTAATAATGAGTTACAAGAAGAGGAGACACGAACAATCGAATTCCAACCAGCATCATCAACATATCGGACAACAGCTTCTACACCTTCGATACAGCCACACATATCAACACAGCAAGATGAAGCACCAGAAGGAACATCAACGGAAGAAGAAACAACTTACGACTCCTGCATCATCACACACAACACCCTGGGTGTTGAGAACCAAGACCACACGGAGCGGAAGAATTACCCAGTCCGTTCCAGAGATATGGTTTTTTATTAAGGAGGGGGGTATTGTGGCGTCATTTATTTCAGTTTTAGAATCAGAATCCAGTTACTCAATATTCCAAATTATTAATCACCTGTAATTATTCCCTCACCTGTTGGCATGTTTAGGAAAATATAATTATTCTTGGTTCTGCGATTGAAGAAGTCTCATCTTTAAATATTTAATTACAAATATTATAAAGATACACACTAAAAAGTGTTTATTATGTCCAAGTGCTTATTATGTTCAAGTGTTTATTATGTTCGTTTATTATGTCCAAGTGTTCATTAAGTTCAAGTTTACAATGTTAGGCGTCTCCCCGAAAATTCAATCTTAGGGGGGAGTACTCATGTGCACCAGCTTAGCTTACTCAACCAGCGTCTACGACGCGGATAACATACTGCTGACTAGGTTAAACTGAGGTGTTAGAGGTATTAAATAGGAGGCGCGCCCTGCGTGGCTCCAGTTAGAGTTGCGCCGTTGTACGTCTACCTTCGCTGTCATATAGTGAGCTGTGCTCTCAGTCCGTTAATCGAATAAACATTTTTTTTAAAAAGTCTTCTTTCGGTGACCCGAACTTCACTTATATATATCATTTTAGATTGGGGAAACAAATAGAACAGATATAATTCGGACCAAGCGTCGTCGGCAGACTCATATATAATATATATGTAGCAGTAATATTATTACTGTTACAGCAGATTCTTCGAGAAAAAGCTCTAAGCTTACTTTATTTCTAACTAGTAAGTAAGTTAAGTAAGCAACCATTTCAGGTTGGATTTCCGTCCGACTGCCGTTTTTTAGGCGTCGCAGACGTCATCGGCTGTCCACCTAGGTGGATCAGAATTGTTCCGATGATTTCGCTTAAAGCTACTCATTGCCTCGCCCCCTTGAGTTGAGAGGGGATCGCCGTACAGAAGCGTGAAAGATCACTTGGACGGGAGACCAACCCACCGGCGGTCACCCATCCAAGTAACATCTACGCCCGACGTCGCCTAACTTCCGTGATCTGACGAGAACGGGCTCGTTGCGACGTCTGCCCCGTACAGCAGATTCTTCGAGAAAAAGCTCTAAGCTTACTTTATTTCTAACTAAAGACCTTGCATTCCACTGCAGTAGTTTTACTTGTTTATTATTGTTTGTTGTCATTTCTATAAAGTAAATGTAATTTTTTTTTTTGTAAATGTAATTTGGTGTTCCTCCTTTAGTTGTAGAAGATATTGGTTTCGTTATGTATTACTAGGCTTCGTTAATAGGTTGTGCTATATATCTGTTATGGAAGATACCATGACAGTGTTTTGAGTACTTTTATGTTGATTTTGCTCAAACAGATCACAAAGGGATTTAGCTGCCGACGCTATTTCGTGAGTATCGATATCCACACCATTGTCTTCATCGTTCGTGCTGCTTTGTTTTCCTATTTGTGTTATGTTTGGTAAATTTTGATAACTCTGCTTCTGCATTTCATCTCGTCGAGTTGCGTTATACTGCATACTTTCGTGAAACCAGACTTCCTTTTGAGGTGGTCTGGTAGATGTACTAGGTCTTTTGTATGGATGCCAGTCGATTTTGCTTTTTCTGTAATATATGGGAAGTAATTTCTGGAAATTTTTATAGGAAATTGTTATCCTAATTCAGTTTCATTGGTTTGGCTATTAGACAGGATGGAGTATCTGTTTTTCACTACAGTTGATGACACGCTCGCGCATTTTCTTCTGGCGCTCAACTAAAAGGGGGCAGTCACGGCTATCTGCCTTGTGATTTGTCCCGTGACAGTTTATGCATTTAATCGTGTTTGTTTGATCTAAAAAAAAAAAAAAAAGTTAGCTGCATCGCCGAGTTTATTTCGATTTTAATTCGATTCCCGCCAACTGTCATAACGTTCGTTATTGTATTCCTATCTATCTTAGTCTGGTTAAATAACCAACGACCAAAAGCCATCGGATGTGTTTTTCCAAGCTTTGATTCGGTGGAATCCACGAAAATGAAATACGGACCTTTATCTGTTCATCGGAAACGATTTTTCTTCACGATCTGTTGGTAATGTAGATAGTTTTGTGTACGATCACTTTGACCCGCATTGGGTGTGTGTTTAGAGGGCGGTCCGCCCCCTCCCCCATCGCCAGTTCCTACTTCACTCTTTTGTCAACCTTTGACCGCACTTGAGAATAACAATCAGTCGGTTTGCAGACAGGTCCAACGACAGACAAGAAAAATAGTTATATTTAATTATCTGGCTGGGTAGGTACACTGCCGAGAAGATAAGCCCGCGTCTTCGCTGAACAGAGGTACGATAAGAATCACGTATTCACTCAACGGAGGCACGATAGACACTCATCTACAATACTATTTTTCCTTTTAAATCGAATATGTATACTTGTAGCCAAATGTAAATTAACAAAAGTAACCTCGCAATTATAACAGCTTTTCACGCAAAGCAGTATTCCATCGCTCCTATTGAAATGATTAGAAGTACGGACTATGTCAAACTCTGGTATGTTACAGTAGTTACAACCATCCAGCCACGCCGCGGTAAGAACTATTACATCGAATAAATTCAATTTTTCGCCACAAAATCCCAAAAATTCAGAAAAAAACTCGTAACTCGAAGAAAACCTTAACATAGAGTGTTAGCTAACACACACTTTAACTCTCACATGGTGAAATCCGCCGTAAGGGAGCTGCTTGAAAGGGTTGCTGTCACTGCTCGGAGCGACAGTGTAACGACGCATTTCTTGGTTAGGTACCGTAGTTTGAATTCAAATCACGAGCCCTGAAGAAATCCGTCCTGACGAAATTCTTCTTTTCTTTTGCGCTGCTCGCATTCGCCTTCCACGTAGGACACGGCGTTATAAATATGATAACAAATTCACATTACAAGTCTGGAGGAACTTTGTGCGTTAGGTATCACTCTTTCCCTACTGGTCAACACCTGCGTTTCATTACTAGGCACCACATCCTTTTGAACGAAGTTCGTATTCCCAAATTCTAGTTCCTATTTCCAAATTACTGGTAGGTTACTTGATACTTTTCAGATTATGTCGGTGTTGTTTCCAGAACGGTTTCTCAACAAACGGACAAAGAGATGCGGCCCAAGCCACCAAAGAGGAAGTTGTCGAACGACGACAATGACAGAGGGAAAACTTCATTTTGGACTGACTTCATAAGCCGTGGCGGTTACAACGACTGGTTTGATCGGAGAAGTGACAAGAAATGAACCTAAATATAAACACCACTGCTTTAATTCGCTTCAAATTCGTCTCAGTAACAGATAAAGAAAACGAAAAAAAAATCTGATCAGAAACTTTACATAAAAACTCACTCTCCAAGAAGCCAAATACCAGTGTACGAGTACTTGCTCGTAGAGTTCGGCAAACTCCACCCACTATTTCGTCACAATAAATTATTTACAACTGGGTAGGTTATTTTTGCACTTCATGCACTTCTTCGGCTCACGTGGTGCAGGAAAAACTTGATGTGGGTCCTGAAGGATGACAAGAAGTGGATCCCGGTCAGGAGGCCTTCACTGAGCTTTTTGCTGTTTTTGCTGGCTGAGGGCGAGGAACGCCAGGTGTCCTTTGGGACACTTGTTGGCGTAGTGACCCTTGCATCCACACTGGAAAGAAATTGGAAAATACATTATTTCATCTTAAATGCTAATGAAGAGACGGTAAACCTACAGAATGCTACAACAGTCACCCAGCATTCAGAAAATCCAGCATGGCAATAATAGCAAATTTTCAAAGAAATAACTGGTTTTATGTAAAATGTATCCATTGAAGGACTTGAAGAACATCTCAAGTATCAGCCGCGTTTGTTCATCTTCAAAGTGCTCCAGTTTGAGAGCGGAATGGGATATCACAATTCTGATTTCTCCATCGGGTTCAGCGTAAAAAACCCCTTTAAAATGAGGTAAGTATCACTTTATGGTACCCCCCCCCCCCCCCCCACCCAACAACCCTCATAGATTTTTCCACGCTGAACACGATGGTGAAGTCAGAATTGCGATATCTCATTCTGTTATCAGATTAGAGCAAACCTAACATGAAGAACATGTCAAGTATCAACCACGTATCGCCACTCAGGATACCCGTAAACAAACACGAGTAGATGAGATGAAATTACAAGCGGAAATACTTTCTTATAACTGGAAGCCAGTTGTAGGAGAGCCGGACGTGAACACAGCTACGGATTTATTAATTGATGGGCTGCAATCCTGTCTGGGGAAGGCCTCGACCCAAGTTTGCATACCTCATAGTAAAGTAAAACTCACACCATGGATCACGAGTGGTATTATAAAAACTATTCGCGTTAGGGATAATTTGGCTAAGAAATTGAAAAAAAAAACCGTTCAATAGTGCACTTCAAAGGCGTGTCAAAGTGTACCGTAGATTGATAAAAACATTGGTGGGTTCACCAGAGATGAGTTCAATAGTAAAAAATCCCAAAAGGTTGAGGGTAAGCCATTAGAGTGCTGGAAATTGATTAATGAGACGTTTCTCGGTAAAAACAAAAACAATGAACAATATAGTGTTGTGGAAACCATAATATTATGATGAAAACAAGGATTGTTGTTAGTGTTGCCAGACTCAAAAAAAAAGGTTGTCTGGTTTTTGGAATTTCTAGATCGAATTTTCGTGTCTGTGTTTTGAATACAAAAGCTGAAATAAACCGTTTACGTTAAACGAGCGTTCCACTCAACACTGGTGTCAGAAGTGGGATGGCTGACGAAGATTCAATTGGGGCCAGAGTTCATCGACGTTACGATGTGGCCGATGACGGACGAGATGATAGAAGACAGCAGGAAACCCACGATGAACCCTCAAACGGAGCAATAGGAGAATTGGACGTTGGAGCTAGTGATTCAACAGGGATAAAGACAAATCAAGACATTTCAGCTGCTCTGGGCTTGATAACGCAACAGCTGGCGACGCTAACATGTACATTCCAGCAGTTATTGAACCAACAAACAGGTATGTTAAGCTCAGACGGTCACATATCCCCGACCCATCGAGGTGCGCAGGGAAGCCATTCTAGGGTGATGAGTTCAGGGGGACAAGCTTTCATTCCACAGGGTACGGTTTGTAGAGATATGGTGAAACCGTCAACGTTTGATGGGTCCACCCCATGGGACGATTATTGGACACAATTCCAAATAATTGCAGAGGCAAACCAGTGGAGTATGGGTACGACTGGTGTAAAATTAATGTCACTTCTTCGCGGGACTGCCCTTGCAGCGGTTTGCAATATTCAAACTGCTGAACGAAATTTGGCTGCGATGGTGGAATGCCTAAATCAGCGCTTTGGGGCCAAAGGGCAAGAAAGGTTGTACTTAGCCCGTCTACGCCAACGAGTACAGGGACCCAGGGAAAATGTTGCAACTTTTGCAGCAGATATAGAAAGCTTAGCTCGTAGTGCTGTGTCAGGGGGAGAAGCTCGGGAAATCATCGCCATGGAGCAATTCTTAAATGGTTTGAAAAATCAACGGGTACGAGAAATGGTGATTGGCAGTGACCCTGAAACATTTAAACTGGCAGTTACACGAGCTCTTCGCTTAGAAGCTGGGCTGACACCGCCACTTATGACCATCCGTGCAGTAGAAAGTTCAGAACTAGAACCACTAGAGGTGACACAAGAAGAAAGATCTTGGGAGGAGCAACAGCTAAGAGAAGGAAACGGAGGTCATATAAGGAGGGTTGGGAAGGAGCATTCAAACAGAGGCCAGAATCAAAACTGGGGTAACAGAGCGCCCCAGGAGAGAAGTGCAGTGCTGGAAATGTGGAGGCTTTGGTCATTTTCAGAGAGACTGTAGAGAAACCAAGAAGTCGGAAAACTAGGAGCCAACAGTTTCCAGGTCCAGAGACTGGGGGCTCATCAAGGACCTATGATATACCCAAAGGACAGAATCACCTTCCCAACATTTCACACATCGATTATAATTGAAGGAAACATCGATGGCCGGCCTTGCCAAATGATTTTGGATACAGGTGCTACTGTTACCATTGTCAACCCTTCTGTAGTGGATGAAGGAAAAGTCAGAAATAGGAATGGAATGAATGGACGTCTACGTACAGTTAGTGGTGAAACTATTGCTGTGAAGGGCTGGGCAAATTTACAGATGGACTTGGGAGACAGACGACCTAGGCAGCATGAATGCGTTGTTGCTGAAATCCAGGAACAGTGCATTGTGGGCATGGATTTTTTACAGTCTCACCATTGTGTAATTGACGTAGGAAAACAGGAATTGCACATTGGCCCCTCCCAAATCCCGTTCGGCCCTGGGAGGAATATCATACCAAGTCAGCCAGTATACAGCGTCCTTGAAGGAATGGATTTGCCAGTACATTTGAAAGATTTGTATGACCGCTCTATAGATACCATCGCGCAGGGAGAAACACAGCAGGCTTTCCACAGCATGCTTTGTCGAAATTCGGATGTATTTGCTGAAGGCAAGAATGAAATAGGGAAGTGTACAATTGGAACGCACTCCATTGATGTGCAGGGTCATCCTCCAATAAAGCAGCAACCTCGAAGAACAAGCCCAACACAGCAAGAGACTGTAGAAAAATTAGTAAATGAGATGCTGGAGGCAGGGGTGATAGAAGAGTCGTCTAGCCCATGGGCAAGCCCAGTTGTCATGGTTAAGAAAAAGGACGGAACATGGCGATTGTGCATTGATTACCGCAAGCTTAATGCAGTGACTGTCAAAGATTCACACCCACTTCCACACATTGAGGAAACACTGCGGTCATTAGAAGGTAGTCAGTGGTTTACCACTCTGGATCTCCAAAGTGGATATTGGCAGATTCCGTTGGACCCCCAATCCAGAGAGAAAACGGCATTTTGCACCAGGTATGGCCTCTGGCAGTTTACAGTTATGCCCTTTGGGCTATGCAATGCCCCAAGCACGTTTCAACGGTTGATGCGAAAGCTTCTTCAACCTCTCCTGGCCAAAGGGCATTTGGAAGTCTACTTGGACGACATTTTGGTGCACACACCGTCTCTAGAAGAGCATTTCAAGTGCTTAGAGGAAGTATTCTCATTGCTGCAGAAGGGTGGGCTGAAGCTGAATGTCAAGAAGTGTGACTTCCTGAGACAAACTGCGAGCTATCTGGGGCATCTAATTACAAAGGAGGGCATTTCAACTGACCCCAAGAAGATAAAAGCAATTATGGACTGGCCTAGCCCCACTACAGCCAAAGAACTCCGCTCATTCATTGGGCTCTGCTCCTATTACAGGGTGTTTGTTCCAGGCCTTGCTGGGGTATTAAAACCATTGTACTTTGCCATGAACCAGCCTGCTCAAGAATTCAAATGGAGTGACTCCTGTGAGGATGTTTTTAAGAAGATGAAAAACCTCCTCCAGCAGGCTCCAGTATTAGGTCATGTGTTACCAGACTGCCCATTTATTGTTGACACAGATGCCAGCGATGTGGCAATTGGGGCAGTACTCTCACAGGTGCAAGAAGGCAAAGAAAGAGTGATAGCCTATTACAGCCGATGTCTATCACGGAGTGAAAGAAATTATTGTGTAACTCGAAAGGAACTTTTAAGCGTTGTTGCAGCAATTAAGGCCTTTACACCATATGGACTGGACAGTGGAAACGAGCTAAATGTGCTCACCGATCATGCCTCACTAAAATGGCTAACAAACTTTAAAGCAGTTGATGGGCAGTTGGCAAGATGGCTGGAGCAGTTGGCGCCATATAACTTGAACATCCAATATAGGAAAGGGGAATTGCACAAGAATGCCGATACTCTATCCAGGAGGCCATGTGCTGACACAGGATGCAAGTATTGTTCAAAGCGGGAGCAGGTGGCTGAGGGTGAAGTTTATGGCGTTGGGATGTATCAGGAGGAGATCCTGAAGTCACTGCTGGACGAACAGGCTGAAGACAAGGAGCTTACTGTGGTGCTCGGGTGGCTCAAAAACGGGCATCGCCCAGAGTGGTCACAAGTTTCTGGGCTGAGTTCCAAGATAAAAGCCTACTGGGCCATGTTTAATTCCTTGGTGATGCAGCAGGGTTGCTTATATCGGAAATGGGAAAGCGTTGATGGACGTTCAGCAAAGCAGCAAATGATTGTGCCTGAGAAATTTCAAAGGCAGGTCTTTGACACAGTTCATAATCCAGCACACTTTGGGGAGAAGAGAACTGGTGCGGAGCTCCGAAACAAATTTTATTGGATTGGGATCCACAGAGATGTGAGGGACTGGTGCCGACAGTGTGAAAAGTGTGCTAAAAGGAGAGGAGGACAACGGCAGAGCAAGGCTCCACTTCAACTCGCTGTGAGTGGGTCACCATTCCAGCGCATAGCCATAGATGTTTTTGGACCTTTGCCAACAACAGAGCGTGGGAACAGGTATGTGTTGACAGTAGTGGACTTCTTCACAAAATGGCCAGAAGCTATGGCCATCCCAGACCAACGGGCAGAAACAGTAGCCACTGCATTGATAGAGCACGATATTTCTCGCTTTGGGATCCCGGGAGAGGTTCACTGGGACAGAGGTACAAACTTTGAATCGGAGCTTTTCCAAAGTCTTATGAGCCAGTTGGGGATCCGAAAAACCAGGAGTACTCCGTTACACCCACAAAGTGAAGGCCAAGTTGAGAGGCTCCACAGAACACTCCACGATTGGTTGGCCAAGATGATCCAGGAACATCAGGGAGATTGGGATCTGCAATTACCAATAGCATTGTTGGCCTATAGATCCTCCGAGCATTCAACAACTGGTTATTCGCCGGCATTCCTGGTTTATGGGAGAGAGTTATCGTTGCCCGTCCACATGCTCTTTGGGAAACCTCCAAACGACGAATACCTCCCACAGTATGTGGAGGCACTGCGGGAAAGAATGCATGAGGCCCATACAATAGCACGGGAACGATTGATGATGCGGGCAGAAGATATGAAGAGGAGGTATGACTTTGGATCAAGACTGCCTCGATTCCACGAGGGTGATCGGGTTTGGCTTCACAATCCTCGGAGGATCAGAGGGCGTAACCCAAAGCTGCAATGCCCTTGGGAGGGACCCTGCACCGTGGTGAAACAACTAAACGATGTCGTTTTCCGAATACGGAACCCAAAGGGAAAACTCAAAGTTGTGCACGCTGACAGACTCACTCCCTATTGCGGACCCTAAAAAAAAGGTGGAAGAAGTGTTGTGGAAACCATAATATTATGATGAAAACAAGGATTGTTGTTAGTGTTGCTAGACTCAAAAAAAAAAGGTTGTCTGGTTTTTGGAATTTCTAGATCGAATTTTCGTGTCTGTGTTTTGAATACAAAAGCTGAAATAAACCGTTTACGTTAAACGAGCGTTCCACTTAACAATAGTAAACTAATTGCAAATTGCATGAAAGAGAAAAATACTGCGGAAGAGGAAGCTAGAAGAGAAATAGCAAAACATTTTAATAAATATTTTGCTGGCGTGGGGGAAAAGTTGGCTAATAATATTCCAAAGAGTGGTACGCTATTTAAGCGCGAATCTCAGGTACGACAAACTACACCTAATTTTGAATTCAAAAAATCACGAAAATTGGCTTAGAAAAAATTGTATCATCTATGAATGGCAATTCTGCTCCAAGTATAGATGGCCATATATTGGAAACAGCTTCGATGTTCTGTGTGATCCCATAGTACATATATGTACTAAAGTGTGACCAAATAATTATATATAATAAATTCAAGCTTAATGAGTCACACTTTTCCATACAGACTTAAAGTGGCCCGCGTCATCCCACTTTTCAAGGGGGAGGTGCTTTGAACTTGTCAAATTATCGCCCCATTTCACTGATGTATTGTCAAAATTTATCGAAAAATGGGTAAAAGAGCAATTGAATGATTATCTGGAACTTAATAGTGTCAGCAAAACAATTTGGATTTCGTAAGGGTTGAGTTGCACCCATACATTCCAAAAAATTCTGCACTGCGCTGTACTTAGAAGTTGTGTCATTTATGTTCATCATTTGTAAATATGCGGAATGAAGTTCTTTTTCATTTCATTTTCATTTCTTGCTATGCTAAGATTCCAATCCTCACTGACTTTGAAATGTGCATCTTTTTTTCCTCGAACTTTGAAACAACAAAGAGTTAATTCACCTCCACAGGTTCAGCAATGCAGGCCCATAACCTATAGATGTACCTGGGGTGTTCTGTGTAGGTACAGGTACCTTCACTCTTTTCACTTTCACTCTGATTCTACTGTTAGACCTAACAGCAGAATCAGAGTGAAAGTGAAAAGAGAAGTGCAATTCACGAGAAAATATTGTTTACTCCACTCCAACAAGACGAAAACATTTGGTCAACATTTGGTCACCACTCAGATTCAAATACCAGTTCTAATACTCCCGGTCCTAATTTCCCTCTAGTTCTATAAATAATAATTATTAAGTTCAACGATGAATAGGTCATGGGATTCAGACCAGTACTAGGTTCAATTATAATTATTAATATTTGCTGTAATAAGTGCTTTAGATCTGGCGATTGGGCTGGCTACAATGCTTCCCCTTGTTCGCCATCTATCGAATTGTCCAATATTCATGCTGTACGCCGTGTGGCCATATTGCTTATAGTCCTGCTTCTAACTTCGTCCAATGTAATTGCTCTTCCCCACGTTCAAATCTGTATCCTAGTTCATCCGTTCTAATTATTGTTAATAAAAGTTATATTGTTCATATCCAGTTCTGTGAGTGTTCATTTTAACCCGCGGTTAAATACACGTGGTAACCAGTGTACAATAAAGCCATACCTAAAAATAAAATTTATTTCATTTGTAGAACATTTATCGATGTTCTATACCATAATATTATATCGCCCATCTCTAGGTCGACGCATCGGTTATATTATCAATGGTTCTGGACATCGGAGGTCGACGGTTTGCAGTCGATGTCCCACCGCTAGTCTGAAAGTCCGCCCCCATTTCGTTCTATCAAAAACTCGGAAACCGTCACAGATTACATGTTTGAAAGAAGTATGTAACATAATATGTAATGACGAATAGTCAAGGAGCTCTCCGGTTCATTGAAACTAGGAACGATTGATATCGCCCCCTTTCGTTCCATTCAAAATCGGCCAAATTATTATGCAATTAACAGTATTATTTACGAAAATAAATTGCGAACTATGACAAATAAATACATTTAAAACTCACCTTATAACAGGTAACTTCTTCAAGAGGCTTCAAACCTCTCAACATTGGACCTCTCTGGTTGCCATCTTCCCCGGAATTGGGATTCTGAAAAGAATAGAGATATTCATCAATAACTAAGGAAGAATTGAGGAGCGTTTGTATTAGCAGGTTTGTGTGATGTGCAGAGACCTTCAAATGTCACATTTTGTTTATTTCTGGGAAAATGCCTTTTAAGCCAAGTTTTAAGGAATTTGAGATTTTTTTTTTTTTTGCAACGCCCGAGAATGCCAAGAAAAATATGACGTAAGGCTTTTAACTGAAACCAGGTAAGTGGGATTAGCTGGACATGAGGGTGAAGAGCACTTCGCTCGCCACAGGTCTTACACCCTTTGTTCCTGGGCCATTCTCTCAGCAAGCGACATTTTGATGTCCGGAGCGTTTTCCAAGCCTAATCTTAATTTTTTGAGTTAATTTTTAATTATTGTATTTGACTTTTTCTAGAACCATTATAGCGAATTTTCGACGAAAATATAGCTATTGTTCTAGGTCCAAAACTTTTAAAACTCGAATTTTCGAAAAATTTGCATACCAAAATCCGTTCCAGACCATCCTGAACCCACTGCCAAAAGACACCAAAAATTATATGTATATATTTATGTATGTGTCATTCCAGAAGATAACTCTCGATAGAATTGAGATAAAAAGTTCACATTTGCACAAAAAATCTATCTTGGCAATCGACAGGATAAAACTGTAGACCAGGTATAGAAAGGGTCACACCAGAAAACAGTGATCAGGACAGAATTGTTTCCTTGGTCGACTCTAAAGGTGTCTGCCGTCAGAAGTGGCCCAGTTCTAATTAAAAAGATACCAAACAAGTATTTTCCAACAGACTTTAGTGGTGGCGTTATACAAAGGCGGTGTAAGTTCCGATGGTTTACCTGAATCAGGCAACTTATTATTATTTGCCTGATTCAGGTAAAACATCGGAACTTACACCGCGTTAGCATAACGCCACCACTAAAGTCTGTTGGAAAATACTTGTTGGTCTGTTGGAAATACCTACCATAAATAAATCCTACTAAAATTATGTACCTATGATCCTTCGGTATGGGCTGTCACCCCGCCGTTATACTAGGTATAACAACTATATTATAATATGGAGAACAGAGTGTCAGTTTTCCTCTCGGTCCTTGGCAGTTATTTTTCTTTAAAATTAGGTTCAGTAACCACGAACGTTCTATTTTGTCAATGTCAAGATCGTTAACAAAACAAACGAGTGAAAACATCTTGCATACGAGTCTGCAACCCTGTGGGACATTTTATGTCTTACCGCCCCCCCTACCCTACCTCTTCCATACCTCACACTCTACATTATTGAGAATGATCACCTGTGTGTAAACAATTATTTAAACAATCACGCTCATACTACAGCTTGTCGGCCACGCACTCCGCAGTGGTTAACGTAATATGGTTAGGTAAATCGAGAGCTATCCAACGAGTGGTGAACGATTTTTGTACGATGATAACTGGCGAAGGTAAAGTTCCGTAGCAACGAATCGGTTGTAAGCGAAAATCATCAGAAATTTTCGTGACGATTTCGTGTGACGCTTTTCGTGTGACGTTTTTCGAGTTATGTGCCAGAGTAAAGACATAAAATCTCAATACATCTCATCGTAGATACAACATCAGCGGATAGCAGGTTAAAACTAGAATGTTACCTCGTTGTCCCTCATTTCCTGGGGCATCTTGTGGCAGAAGAGGGCTTTGTGGCCGGTGTCGCCGCAGAAATGACAAACGATAACGAGTTTCTTCGGGTCACGAGGAGTATTGTCCACAGCCGGCAATTCGAATCTTGGACTAAAGAGAAAATTGACATTCAGATGCACGATTCGATAACGATAAAAATCAAGATGCACAAAATAAGTGTAAGAGAACAAAAGTGTATGCTGTTGGAATTCTGTGGTGCAAATGACACCAGGAATCACATGAAGTTGGGACTTAGGTCATAGGTTTCAGCACTAGAAATCTGTGGCCTACCAGACCGGTGTGGGCCTTCAACCCACCTTGAAAAGCAAAGGGTTGCCTCCCCCAAAAGAAATTCGAACCTAAACACAAACTAAACTGCGATATTTCGTCGATTAAGAGGCAGCACCACGTATCTAACTTGTGCCAACTTTTCAGGAGGATGAAAAAACATGTTTTTGTCTAACATATTGGCACTTCTGTCATTTTTCTCACAGTTTTTATTGTCTAGGAGGTACCGCACGTTTCAAAAAAATGTTTTCGACTATTTCATTTGTAATAAGACTTTTCCAAAGTTTCTAGCACACAGGATGCGATCGGTCCTCATGTGACTGCAGTTCTCTATACAAACACTCTCTATTCAGCAACTTTTTTCATTAATTTGGGGGACCCAATATCGTCTATCTTCTGGAACACTCGTTACGTCTTGAATGGACGAACAAGTGAAGGTATGTGCTCAAACGCATTAACAGGCGGCCCTGAGTGACGTCTTAGTTTTTGGCTAAGTCCGCGGCCAATAACTGGAGTTGCCCCGCGATGTTTGTGCCTAGTCTCCGGCTCCATTCAGATTATTTACCTCCATTCGAATCATGTCCCTTTCATCCTCTTCAGAGTTTACCGGATTCAAATAACATCATATCTACGGCTCATTAGCTCATCGTTCTCGTAAGAGAAACCCACGCTGGTGCCCAGTGCAAGAGTTTGGCGACAAGTAGTTGCCGATATAGCTGTTTTCTCTAAGCAGGATTTGTTAGCATTCGGGCACAAAATGGATTTTATTATTTAAATCGTGCTTCGGAAACGAGTCGATTCCAGAGGCTCCCTCGTAGGGTTAGATTTATTTTGCTTGACCATTTATTTGTAAAAGCCCATCCAAGCATCATTCTTTACACGAGTAGGTATGTTATAAATCATAATATGATTTATAATATATCTTCTTCTTCTTCCGGCGCTACAGCCCAGTGTGAGCCTTGGCCTCCCGAACAATCCCTCTCCATCCTACTCGATCCTCCGCCGCCCCTCTCCAGTTCCGCACCTGCATGGTCCGCAAGTCGTCTTCGACATCGCATAGCCAGCGTCCTCTAGGTCTTCCCCGTCTCCTCTTTCCATCCATTCTTTGGTTCATCACCTTCTTAGGAATCCGGTTTTCAGGCATCCGTTGCACATGACCAATCCACCTTAGTCTTTGTGCCTTTACGAACCTCACCAAATTTTCCCCCTCTATCAGTTGATCTAGTTCAGCGTTGTTACGAATCTTCCAAACTCCATTTATACATCTGGCTCCGAAGATTCGTCTCATAATTTTCCGTCCAAAAACTAGAAGAGCATTTTCGTCCTTGGTGGTTAGCGTCCAAGCTTCGCAACCATAGGTTACTATAGGACGTATCAGGGAGCGATAGAGCTTAAGATTGGTTCTCCTGGACAAGAGACGGGACCTGAACAGTTTTATAGAGGCAAAGTAAGCCTTCCCTCCTGCGACTATCCGCTTTTGGATGTCCTCGCTTATTCTGTTTTCGTTGGTCAAGAGCGTACCTAAGTACTTGAATTCCTTTACACATTCAAAAGTGGTTCCGTTCAGGGTAATATCGGTTTCTCTCTGGTTTCTAGTGGATATTTTCATATACTTGGTCTTATTAGTGCTTACTGACATGCCAAGCCTTTCAGTCTCTATTTCCAGCCCAGATAGCAGTTCTTCCAAGGCGCCGATGCTCCTGGTTATAATGGCTATGTCATCTGCATACCCACAAAGTTGCGCTGACTTACCAAAGATCGTGCCACCAGGATCCACATTGGATAGAGCGTAGTGGAGAGCCAGATTAAACAGGATGGCCGAAAGTCCATCGCCCTGTCTGACCCCCTTCGTTACTTCAAAGGATTCACTCGCTCTACCACCCACCAAGACCCTTGCTCTGGACTCAAGTAACGTCATGGAAACCAAATTTGTAATTTTCCGGGGCACGCCCAGCCTCAGCAATTTATAATATATAACATATGTTATATTTTTGCCCTTAACGCAACGCACCAACGTCAGTTGGAAATACGCATTGTGTGTCCCCAGCCTAACTTGTGGAATGAACATGATGACGAGGCCAAAACACCATTTACTTACACCACCTACTCAACTAGCTACTGTCAGGAGTCTACTAAATGTCATGCGTATTACCTATTGATGTCTACCTATCTAAAGCATACGATATATTCATCTCCTCCTTTATTTGAACAATTCTAATTCATAATCAAATTACAGTTAGTTTAAACGAAATTCTTGTAACTCACTGCATAAACTTGCACTCTGGTCCTTGAGGGCAGAAGCCTGCGAGATAGTTGACGCAGAGCACACGACGAACGTGTCTATGCCTACACGCAGGTCCGTGCCTGCAAAACCCTCTGTCATACCAAGGACAGTCCTTCATTTTGCTCTCAGGGTCAATGTGGAGGAAGGGACACTCCTTGTTATGACAAGCATCTGAAGAAAAAAAGAAAGAAAAAAAAACACAAACACCGAGCAAATTAGTTAACTCATTCTAAATAATGTTCAATTTAATGTTCAAATAATGTTCATTCTAAATAACTGAATAATTTAATGTTCAAATAAAACGGGTCCTCACTGAATCTAGAGTAGAAGTAGCACTCTGGCATTTTGGTCATGTCGTATTCGTGGAGGAACTCGCAATGATCCCCTTTCTTGCACAATCCCCTGAGCCAATGCTTGCAGACAATGGTCCGGTCTCCGCGGACATGCCGCAGCGGGCAGGCCGACCCTTTGGCGCAACCTCCTTTGGCGTAGAACTCGCAGACCGCCACTACTGACTCTGCAACAGAATGGAATCCAATATACCTACCAAACTGATACATACAACTTATGTACAGCTCCCTTACGTAAATCTGCTTACTACTATTGAGATAATATCCTAGCTGACATCAGCATCTCGAGTTTATATAAGGAGCCAGCCCTGCGCGGCAAGGCAGTTGGTGTTTACGCTTCAGACCGTTAGCTTCACAGTTGTCATTCTCTCCTCTGTAACTTGTGATCAAGAATAAAGACCTTTTTTAAAAAGACATTTTTGGAAGAACCAAATTTAGCTGGCGCAGTCGTTCGGACAACTCAGCGGAATTCATCGATCACTTATGGCAGAGGTAGCAACCACGGATCAATCTCAAATCCCCAGTTTCATCAGTTCCATCCAACAACACTATTGCACGGCATCGGGTACCATTTTAAACAATTGAAAATCGGCACGTCACAAACATGTCTCACTAGAAAATTCACAAATGTTTTTCTATTTTTCGCATGTGTACCATTTTATGAAGTTAGTTGGAATAACACCGACCTTTTTAAAGTACCTGCTTTTTACGACTTTGTTTGTTCAATTTTCACACGTTTCTTGGCGCCACGATGTCCTGGCTTTTGTTACCCCACTCTTGGATATACTTTCATCCGTATATATATATAGGTAACTTTAAGCTAAGTTTGTTAAGTTGTAACTCCGGTGCCCTGGAGGAAAGAACTTCCCTGTTGGAGTCTAACTCCATTTTTTGAAACTGTAAGTCACAAATTATTGTACATCCCACACACCATTTCAATTTATCTCTTTAGCTATCTGTTTTAACGTCATTCGTTTAACCAAATTGTTTATAAAAACTACCTACAACTAAATTATTACTGTAACTAAATATAACTAAATAACTACAACAACTATAACTAATGGTAATTAAATAACTACAACAACTTTCTCACAATAGAACTGTAATCAATATTATGAAACTGTTTTTAGGCCCTGAAGATGAAGAAATATATTCTTCGAAACGTTGGCACATAAATCAATTTTCATTTGACCGTCCCTCGACATCCCTCAACATCACACTCCGCATAGTTACCTGGAATGCCAATGGGCTTGTCCAAAATTTAAAGGAACTAGAGATTTTTCTCAATCAAGAAAAAATTGATGTATGTTTGATTTCGGAATCACATCTAACAAGAAAATCCTATGCAAACATTAAAGGTTATAAGTAACATGTACAGCTCCATCCACCCTGCTGACCGTGCTCGTGTCAGCACTCGGAATATCAAACACTCGGAACAGCCGAAAATAGAGGCCGAAAAAATGCAAGTCACCACAGTAAACGTGAAAACGAAACACAGAACCATTAACATTGCTGCAATATACTGTCCGCCAAGGTATTTGCTAAAGAAAGACGACTACGTGGACTTATTTCGCGGAATCGGACATAATTTCATTCTAGGGGGTGATTTCAATGCGAAACACGAATTTTGGGGCTCAAGGACGCGCAACCCGAAAGGAGTACAACTACTTATAGCAGGGCAAGAAACTAATTGCAATTTTCACTCTGGAGGCGGGCCCACCTACTGGCCAACAGACGTTAATAAAATACCAGATCTCCTGGACTTCTTCGTAGTAAAAGGAGTTTCGGGCAACTACTTACATACTGAGGATAGCGATGGCCTCTCGTCTGATCATTCTCCTGTGATCATGACGCTAAGTGACTCGGTAATCCTCAGAGATGAGACCCCAAAACTTACTAATAAGCACACCAACTGGGAGTTATTCCGAGAAAAACTGACCCAAAGCATCAATCTACATGTGCCCATCAGAACATCTGATCAACTGGAAAGAGAGGTGGCACGTTTGACTGAAAACATCCAAGAGGCGTGCTGGTCCTGCACCCCAATTAGCCATAAGAAACCTCTTTACCATTCCAACTACCCGCTCGAAATAAGGTAACTGGTAAAGGCCAAAAGAAAAGCTAGGAAAATCTGGCAAAGGGTTCGCTCTACAGAAAACAAAAAAAAGCTGAACGCACTATGCAATGAGCTCAAAGCTCTAAACCGAGAAATTGAAGAGGAAACATTGGCTGTTAACTTGCACAGCCTCACTGCAGGAAAAGAGACTGAATATTCTCTGTACAGAACCACTAAAGGCCTTAAACGTCCTAAAATACCGATACCTCCTATTAAACGAGATGACGGATATTGGGCAAGGAGTGCAAAAGAAAAAGCGGATCTGTTTGCAGACTACCTTGAGGAAACATTCACCCCGTTTCCAAGGGAGACTGCCGATGAGGATGCCACAATGGTAGAAAAGATAGATGAATTGGAAATTCGGCCTATTACCATCCAAGAGCTCAAAGACGAGATTAAGTTCAACCTCAGTCCAAAGAAAGCTCCGGGCTATGATCTTATAACAGGAAAAGTCTTGAAAGAACTTCCAGAAAACGGTCTGAAAAAACTCCTACACCTAATCAATGCGTCATTTAGACTGCATCACGTGCCACTACAGTGGAAAGTAGCAGAGGTAATAATGATAGCCAAGCCAGGCAAACCAACTCACGACAAAAAGTCCTACCGCCCCATCTCCCTTCTACCAATAATATCCAAGCTCTTTGAGAAACTCCTCTTAAAGAGATTAAAACCTATAATCGAGGACAGAAATCTAATCCCTGACCACCAATTCGGATTCAGAGAGCAGCATTCAACGATAGATCAGGTACACCGCATCACCAGTGTGATAGAGAAATGCTTCGAAGAGAAGGCAATCTGCTCAGCAGTGTTCCTTGACGTCTCTCAGGCGTTTGACAAAGTCTGGCATAAGGGACTTCAAGCAAAGCTACAAAGATATCTCCCTGCACAGTATTATAGAATTTCAGCGTCTTATCTAACAGAAAGGCATTTCAGGGTAAAACACGACGAAGAATACTCCCAATTGCGGGACATAAAAGCAGGAGTACCTCAAGGTAGCGTCCTTGGGCCATTACTCTATCTACTATACACGAGGGATCTCCCAAAACCAACAGAAGCTGTGACAGCGACGTTTGCAGATGACACAGCAATCCTGGCAGTTGGTCCCACAGTTGAAGAAGCCTCGAGTAAACTACAGGAATCCGTAAACAGTATCCATCAATGGACCAAAAGATGGAGAATAAAACTCAACGAAGCAAAGTCAACACACATTAACTTTACATACAGGAAAGTGAGACCAATACCTATAGAACTAAACTCCCGAATCGTCCCATATGCTGATACTGCTAAGTACCTTGGAATGACCTGGACGCCAAGCTCCGCTGGAAGGAGCACGTAAAGAAGAAGAAGGAAGAAATCAACCTAAAATTCAAGAAGATGTACTGGCTCATTGGGAGAAAATCCCAACTGCCTATACATAACAAAATGCTACTGTACGAGCAAGTGATCAAGCCAATTTGGGCCTACGGCTGCCAGTTATGGGGCTGCACTAAGATCAGCAACATGAAAATAATCCAAACAACGCAAAACAAAATTCTCAGGAGCTTAGTTAATGCCCCCTGGTATGTTCGAACGAATGATCTCCATCGCGATCTTAAAGTCAAGATGGTGAACGAAGTTATTAAAAATCGAGCAACGGACCATGAAAACCGTCTCCACAAGCACAGGAATGTTGAAGTACTGAACCTTCTGGACAACAGTGGCGACGTACGAAGGCTGAAAAGGACCAAACCCCTGGACCTAGTTACATCTCACTAAAGTGATGTGATGAGTGGTAGTAGGTAGTGATCTATGAACCACAATACGTTAAAAATTAACTAACAGAGTGAAGTCACTAGATGTATAATATACAGTTGTAACAATAAAGATGATTAAAAAAAAAAAAAAAAAAATACCTATGGAAAAGAGTTCACAAGCAAAAACCGCCTTCAGCACCCCCTCATATCATTTAGAATGTAAAAGAATGCCATTCGGATTACGAAACGCCCCCAGCACGTTCCAACGATTAATGGACAACATAATGCGATCAGCGGGCCATTACTCATGCGTATATATGGACGATGTGATAGTGTTTAGCGCCTCCCTTGAGGAACACATTAAACACCTTCACGAAGTATTTAGACGCTTGAGAAATGCTAACCTGAAAGCACAACTAGCTAAGTGCGACTTTTTGGTTTATTATCTTCGATAATGAACCATTGGAATCGCCCAAAGAAAAAAAAATTTTAACCCCCCCTCAAAATTTGTTGGTTTACGTTTCAAGATACGTAGATTCAGAAAATCGAATAAAAAAAAATCCGTCCGTCCGCCGTACGCCGTACGCCGTACGCCGTACGCCGTCCGCCGTCCGCCGTCCGCCGTCCGCCGTCCGAGGCACTTTGCCCAGTTAGCGTTGAGTTAAAATTACGAAATTTGGTTTCTGGGTTTGGACCAGCCCCACAATGATCCACGAAACTTTTCATAACCCTAGGTCAAGGGGAAGGGGTTCAAAACGAATTTTGAAATTTTGAAAATTCCATATCTCGAAAAATTCCCATCAAACGGTATGTTTTTTATTTCATATTTAGATAGAGTTTGTTCCGTAGAATTTTTTAAGACCATCCGCAGCTTTGTACGACCAGCCGTTCGTTCACAATGACGGCTCAAAGATTGTGCCTCACAACCCGATCGTGAATCAAACTGTTGAAATACAGGTCCATTTTCATACTAACAAGCTCTTTGGAACATCATATGGCTTAAGTGATGTCGAGTTTGTTGTTCTGAGGTGCGTTTCGTGCTACGGAAATGAAGGTAATTTCGAATGTTTGTTGGTAGGTACTTCGTTTATAGAAAAATTATTACCGACGTAGTATTAAAAACCCCAGAATTATATCGTATTAATTAATCATAATTAATAATAATTATTATTAATAATAAATACGAATTATCAATACCTAACAATAAATTATAATAATTTTCAGTAGGTACTTGATAAAATTGTTAATAATTAGTGATAATTGACAATAATAATTAATCTAACATTTAGGATCTAGACATTTAGACCTAGTGATCAGGACAGAAGGGTGATCTGTACATAGAAGATAATGAACCGTTGTGTCAAGAATTTGCAGAGTTTTTCGAAAGGAAGTCGCCTACTTAGGGCATGTAATCACCGATCATGGAGTAAAACCTAACCCGGAAAAAATTAATTGCGTTCTAAATTTCCCTATTCCCAAAACTCCAACTCAAATCAAATCCTTCCTAGGACTCCTAGGATACTACCGTCGCTTTATTCCAGACTTTGCGGGAGTAACCAAACCAATGACTCGCTGCCTTAAAAAGGGTTACAAAATTGATATTACAGACCCTGACTACATTGCCTGTTTCAAACGATGCAAGCAATTACTGACTAACGAACCCATACTGAAATACCCGGACTTTAACAAAGAATTTCGATTAACCACCGACGCCTCTAACGTAGCTATCGGAGCCGTACTATCCCAAATAACAGACGGACAAGACTTACCTATTGCATATGCTAGCCGTACCCTGAATGACACAGAGAGACGACTATCCACTATAGAACGCGAATTGCTAGCCATAGTCTGGGGAATTCACCATTTCAGACCCTACTTATTCGGACGACGATTCAAAGTACTTAGTGACCACCGACCACTACAATGGCTCCACTCCATCAAGGAACCAAGTTCAAAACTGTTTAAATGGAAAACCCGTCTAGCAGCCTATGACTTTGAAATCCTATACAAGAAAGGCTCCGCGAACTCTAACGCAGACGCCCTATCTAGGATTGAATTGTTGAACCTTTCCGAAGACGAAACGCTCTTTCCCGACGACCCTGACTTCACCGTAGAAGATTTATTTTCAGAACTGACCTCTGACGAACTGGAAATAATAAACCAACTCCCGCTGTTAGATTCAAATCGAGATTCAAATTCAGTGGCAGTAAACCACTCTGAATGCGAATCCGACCAAGACCAAACTATTCACTCGAACGCAATAGGCAACACTTCAACTACCATACCCATTAGAGATACTCCAGTAAACAAATTGAGACACCAAATCATTGCTAAATATTCCAACCTTCCAGTTGCTAACCCAGTCAACATCAAAAGACTTTTCAACAACCGAACACGAATCACCGTGGTAAATAGTTAGCGTACAAATTTCAAAAACACAACCTGAACAAGACATTACTAAATTTGTTAAAGAACATCTGATTCCCAAAGTTAAATATGGTATTTATTTCGAAGACGACCTCTACGAAATATTCACCCGAGTCCTCATGAAAGTTTTCACCAATAGTCAACTCAGCCTCTCAAAATATTCATCCCTCCTTACAGACATATTCGAGTTAGAGCAACAAACGGACATCATACGTAAATACCACGAGGGTATAACCAATCATCGCGGTATTGACGAAACGCACAAACATCTCATGCGGACTTATTACTGGCCCGATATGAGACAGTCCATACAAAGATACATCAACAATTGCGACGTGTGCGTCAGGGCCAAATACGACCGTGCCCCGCTCAAACTGAAATACAATGTGACCCCCACAGCATCTAAACCACTAGAAACCCTCTTTATTGACACAGTTACCATAACGTGTAGAAGGAGAAGTGAGAAAACTCCCCCCCCCCCCCGCCCGCCCTCACTGCGGCGGACAGGTGAAGCTTCGGCGCTAGTGTTGCTAAGAGCTGGTCATTTTCCTTTAGTTCTCATGCCTTACTCGATCGCACACGCCCTTTCTGTGATAGAATGACTAACATGTGATCTTAAAAAGTGTTTTTCCGTGTATTTTCTAGTCATAAACTAAGGTACCGACCTGTGATGTTACTACCTAGTCACATATAATATAAAAACCATGCCGTCTTGTTGTGTTCCTGGCTGTAAGGCTGGTTATGAAAAGGCTCAGATAAAACCGAAAAATTTACGAGGGATATGAATGATTTGATGGACATTTTAAATTCAAAAATCCCCAAGCACGGTCTGAGAAGACATTCACCCGACTTAGACTTCTTGGTTTCATTTCTTGGAAAGATTTCTTGTTCTCCAACCCTGAATGAAATTGCCTCAGAGAGAACAATGGAGTCACTTCGAGTGACCATCCGAAGCACTATTGAAATATCGAAATTTCTATTTTCAAAGGGGTACACATAACTGTTTGACGGCCAAAATAAACCAGGATCCACTCGAGAGACACTTCGGAATTCTGCGGTCCCTTAGTGGTGATATACACCCCTCCACAATAGACTTCCTTCACTTGCATTTGCTACAAGCTGTATACGTTCCCACAAAATCGGCCATTTCAAAGAGCATGAATGTTTCTCCTGATGCTGATGTACCATCGAATACTATGATAAACAAGTTGCGCCATCTGGGGAAGACCAAAGAACTTGACAACAAGTTGCTCAAGGAATGGTTAGGGATTCGGAAAAGTAAAAAACTGATTGAATGTCAAGAATGCCTGACCCTGTTCAAATCCTGCGAGCCCCTCCCTGAATTCGCCACTCTAACTGCAGCCCGGTATTTCGGAAAACATGGATCATCCTTCCTGTTACATCCATCGCTCCATTTCTTCGAACTGATTCGTCCATTGGAACTCCAAATCAAGAGGAAAGTTGAGAACGACCTAGACAAGAACGTGTTTATTGAAGCTATTCATGATTTGCAAAACGTAAATGTCCCACACGACTTGTGCTGCTCTGAAGAGCATATAATGAAGTATATTCCTGCAATCTTGTTCTTCTACTTAAGATGCCGTTTTACATTTCATGTTAAGCAAAACAGCCAACATTTGAAAAATAAAAGTGGAGCTAAATCAACTAGGAAAGTGTCATGTTTAAAGAGTTGAGATAAGTAAAGGAATTTGTGTGATGATCAGTTACCTTACCTGATATGGAATATGATTGTGATACAACCCATGTATATCAGTAGATACGTACAACTACAATATTGTTGCAATTTCGAGTTAGATAGAGTGCTTTAAAAAACGATATTGTAAGTACCTAGACATAAGTTATTTACACTTTAAAAAAAAGTGGCTTCATGGAAATAAAACGAGTTTTTGCATAGAAATTCCGTTGACAATAAGCACCCTCGTATCTCCTTTCTATTTGCAGGTTTAAGCTGCAACTTTGTAATTATTATTTCGATGGGGGGAACGAAATAATTCGGGTTCATCGTGTAAAAAGTCCTCTTTAGGGCATGCCAAGACCTGGGCAATACCAGCGCTTAGCAACAGTGGCGCAGACTAGCGGCAGTTCCACTGCAACTGCAGGAGTTTTCTCACTTCTCCTTCTACTCGTTATGCAGTTACTTTCGACAAAACGAAATTTCTAACCGTCGTAGATCAATTCTCAAAATTTGCACAGGCTTATCCACTAAAATCTTCGAACGCACTCGATATAATGGACGCTCTCCTGAATCACTGTACACACCACGGCATACCTAAAACGATTTCCCTCGAGAATGCCCCGGAATTTCAATCCTCAGTGATTAGAGAATTCGCGCTATTACATGGTATCAACTTACACTACGTGTCCTCCCAACACCCGGAATCGCAAGGAATTGTCGAACGATTCCACGGAACCTTGCTCGAACACATTCGCCTCCTTGGCGAGCGAACAGAGTTCAAAAAGGACAGTATTCGTACCAAAGTTATTCACGCACTTCTCGCATACAACAACTCCATCCATTCCGCACTCGGGAAGTACACACCCTTTGAAATTCTTTACGGCCACATCCGACAGAACACACTTCTTGACCTATCTACAGACCAAACACTCGTAAATAACTATCTCGAAAAACACAGGGAACGCATGACACATTTATACTCACAAACAAGAGAACAACTGGAAACCACCAAACAGAAACACATAGACAAACAAAATTTAAAACGTGAAGAACTTCCACCAATACCTGAAGAAGTCTTCGTAAACACAGTTCAGAAACAATCGAAAACTAAGCCCCTATGTAACAAGGAGAAGATAGTAAAAATTAATTCAGACCTGAAGATAGCCGAAATTGAACCCAGGCATCACAACACGGTTCCCAAAATCCACCTTTCGAACATAAGACGACCCAAAAAGTTCACGCCTAACGTCACCAATGCTTGGGACGAAAGTGCCAACAAGCTGGAGATCCTTGTGAAAAAGTTTAACCTCAACATATCCCGAGAAGACTTGATTAGCCTTAAGGGATCAAATTGGGTAAATGACAACATTATCAACTTCTATTTCGAACTCCTACAAGAAAGAAGTAACACTAGATCTGAACCCTCCATCTTCTGTTTTAATACCTTCTTATATGTTTCCTTTGCCAACCGAGGCTACGAAACCGTAAAGAACTACAGTAGAAAGACTTACATTTTCGAGAGAGACATAGTCCTAATTCCAATTTTCGAACTGAACCACTGGAGACTAATTGTAGTCCGCCCTAAAATTAAAGAAATTACCTACCTAGACTCCCTCAACCTAGATGGCTCCAAATGTCTCACCCGCATTCAAAATTACCTCTCACATGAACACCAAGCCAAAAAAGGATCTGCCCTAGACTTCTCAACATGGAAGATAGGACAGAACCGAAACATTCCTCAACAACCAGGAACCCACGAATGTGGAGTATTCGTCATGTACTTTGCGAACAAAATCTCCAAACGAGAACCAATAGGGACTGACAGACCAGACATTCCCTCACTAAGACACGAAATTTGCCTAGAAATTTTGAAGCAAACCCTAGTATAGCATGACTGACTGACTCACTAACAATTTCAGGATACTGGTATCGGCCTGTTACCTACCGATCATCAACGGACTGGAAATCGAGGATGTCACACAAAACCTCGGAGTCCTACCCGTACGTCTAGGACCCGCTAAACGAATACCACACTATAACCCACTACTACAAATTGGAAGGATTACTCGATCAAGTTAACGCAATCCGCGCTCACTACAACGAAATCCTAAAAATTACCGAAACGGATACTGAAGTCCAAAAAATAATCCACCCAAGAACACAAATAATTGAACACATGCTAAAGACAGCCGAAGAACGAATCTTTGAATCTATTTTACCACACCGTCAAAAACGAGGTTTACTTAACGGCTTAGGCTCAGTTGTAAAATTCATTAATAATAAACAATAATAATAAACTCTTTTATTATCCAAATAGGAACAAAGTTCCCGCCGAGCCTGGACAATTATATAAAACAACTAAACTATACTATTTTTATAAGAACCCAATTGGGGGTTAGAAAAAAAAAGAGATAACGAGAAAAAAAAAAACAAAAAGAAAACTAGAATTGCGTATTATGAAAAAAGAAAGAGGAAGAGGGAGACTGAAAAGAAAAGAATATAAAGAAGAAGAGGAGAAAGAAAATGCAGTAGAAATGAAGGAGGAAAGAGGATTACTGAAACGTGATGAAGAGACTATTGGTGGGTAAAATGTTATTTTAGTGATTTGGTAATTGCTCCGAGAGTGGGGAGAGACCTGACAGCGAGAGGCAGACGGTTCCAAGCTCTTGCTCCTGCCACACGTAAGGAGTTACTAAATGCTTTAGTTTTTGCAAATGTTTGCACTAGAGTGGACAGTCGAGGGGACAAACTAACAGAAAAAATTCCATGAAGATAAGAAGGGACATTGTTCGTTTTATGGGCGACTTGAAAGATGAATCTGAAGAAACGGATGGACAAGTAATCAAAAAGGCCATAGCCTAATACAGAATTAATGTGGGAGGAGACATGCCCCCGTGGTTTAAGCTTGTAGACATATCTGATGCATCCATTGAATGCAACCTCAAGTTTTCTCCTCGATTCATCATCACAAGAATTTACATAAAGGAGATCACCATAGGTAAACAAGGGAATTATGAGAGTCTTCACCAGCAGCAAACGGAGATCCTGAGGGGTGCTATATGCAAGTCTTTTCAGAGCATAAAGCGATCCATAGACATTACTGGAAACCTCGACGACCTAACGACGAGGAGAAGTATAACCGGATCATCCAACACCTCCAAAATAACCAAGAAACATTTTCGGAACAAATCAATCACCATTACTCCATAAATAACCAATTAATTAACGACCTAAATACCACCATTGACAATATAAATTACAACCATAACATCTTAGCCGCTGAAATTAATAGCCTCAAAGAATTAAGCTCTTTTGCTACCCACGTAAAGCAGGTCGAAAATGCCCTCGAACATAACCAGTTATTACTACAGATCATCCTAGACATCACCCAAGACATAGAAAACTCAATAACATTTTGTAAATTGAAGAAGCTCCACCCTAGCATAATAAAGCCACAGCTCTTGCGTACCACCCTTGGATATCTCGCTCCACATTACAATAATCGTTTACCCGATTTCGATGGAGAATCGCTCTGGGAAATTCAAAATCATATCAGAGTCAACTGTTACATGAGCTCTGAGGAAATAATCTATTTCCTCGACGTCCCAATCGTATATCCCGAAGATCACGACCTAATCTTTCTACAACCATTACCGACTGTAGTAGAGGACATTTACGCAACTATTTCTCCCTCAACCAAATACGTTCTAAAATCAAAGACGAACTCCAACCTAATTTTTGCAAACGACGCCTGCGAACCTGGTCAAAAGTACTACCTTTGCCCCAACAACCTACAACTGTCCAACGAACACGAGTGTGAATCGGACATTCTCCTGAAAGGAATAAATTGCGACCTAATCCAACTTAAAATGAAACAGAACCACATAGAATTTTTAGACGAAGCCAAACGGTACATCTTCCTTTTCCCTTATGAAGACAAAATAAAAATAATAAACCATGGAAATATTGAATTCCGAAACCTCCAAGGCATCTTCCTAGTCTCACCAGGGAATAGTACGATTGAATATCGAAACCAAACCTTGACTACCCCTTCGACCCGAACTATACATGTCCCGTCATTGGTAAAATTCGTTAAATCACCCTGGGATGCTAACCGAAAACCCTCATCAGAAGTCAAACTAAAAAGCCTCAGACACTTAGTGCCCCCGTCAGTCCCCATTCTTTCAAATAAACAATTAGTTCTGCAGTACCTAACGCCAAGCATCTGGACCATTGTACTTTACCTGGTAATTATTGTCATTATCTTCTACGTAGCCAAGGCGTATGCCGAATACACACGAGGAATTCGTTCTAATAACGAAAACTAAATGCAAACTCGAAATTCAATTTGACGCCAACCTATTACGCTTATACTATTATGATTATTATTATACTTATTATGATTATTATTGTATTACTTTATCGTATTGTATTATTATCGTATTATTATGTATTATTGTATTATTCATTGTTGTTTTTCCTTTGCACTAAATTGTAACACTACTAGTTGTATCACTATCGCATTGTACTTGTTCACGTATTAATTCGCAATATTCACTAATTGTCACTACTAGTTGTATCACTATCGCATTATACTTGTTCACGTACTAATTCACAATATTCACTAATTGTCAATAGCGTCTTCCCCAAATTCAATCTTGGGGGGGGGGAGTACTTATGTACAGCTCCCTTACGTAAATCTGCTTACTACTATTGAGATAATATCCTAACTGACATCAGCATCTCGAGTTTATATAAGGAGCCAGCCCTGCGCGGCAAGGCAGTTGGTGTTTACGCTTCAGACCGTTAGCTTCACAGTTGTCATTCTCTCCTCTGTAACTTGTGATCAAGAATAAAGACCTTTTTTAAAAAGACATTTTTGGAAGAACCAAATTTAGCTTACATGCAGAGTGTACAACTACATTATACCACTTTGGTCCCTACATAGAGGACATTACCAAACAATGCAAATCAGATGTGCCTTTCGTATTTCTCTGTGAAAAGATCTTCAGAAGCGTAGCACCATAACATGAATGTGTATAATATACCCGAATTGCGAATTGCCTGGAAGCCATCATATTATGATGGCTTCTAGGCAATTCGCAATTCGGGTTGGTAATGATCAGGTCATTTCAAGTGATGCTGGGTTGATAATGATTAGGTCATATCGAGTACGGCTGGGTTGCTAATGATTAAATCATATCAAGTGATGCTGGGTTACTAAAGGTTAGGTCATATCGAGTAATGCTGGTTTACTAATGATTAGGTCATAATATTATCAAATAATGATAAAGGTCATGTCAAGGATACAGCAACGAGATTCGCCTGATATTTTTCCATCACCACCTATTTGACGAAACAGTACCAAGGTCGATTTTGACCGACAATGTATGGTTGGATGGTTGGCTGCATATGTGATACAAAAGGTGTCCACATCATCGGCCGGATCTAACGTTTATCAAACTATGCGTTATTGGATAATAATAGTTACTTACCTAGTTATGAGAATGAAAAAGAGATAGTTCAAGAGACTTGGAATCTTTGAATCAGACGAGTTTGTCAAGGGGCATAAAGAGACCCAACTATGGATTGGTCAATTTGCTTTCGTCCTTCTGTTGAAAACAACTAGAATTATGTACCGTCCAATATGTAGATCCTGATAAGCAGTAATTTTGTCAACGCAAATGAGGGATCAGTATTATTAAAGCAAGTACCTAGGAGCGATTATTACAGGACTTAGCACCACCTACTGAGGCAAAGCTCATTTCATACTTTCCCACATTCTATATTCATGCTCGAAGAGACATATTTTGTATAGTACAACCCATCTGGGGCGACAATAAAATGATTCATATTTAATATTTGAAGGAAATCAAAACTCACTGTCCATTCCTGGGAAGGGTAGCGGCACAGAGCCATGTTGCTCTTCCAATGCAACTTCTATGTCGAATTTTATGTTTTCCACATTCCCTACGATATATTCCATGATTTAGAGGTTGGAATACCTCTGCAAACGCAAACAATTGATCAAACTTCAAGAATCAGCTCACGCAGGGGGGAGCTTGACACTACACTCAGTTAGAGGCCACCGAACTTTTACCAAGAAGTAGCTGCTATTTGAATTTTCGTACAAACAAATTGACTTTTCATTTAATGATATCACGATCACAGACATGTATGACCGAAATCCCGAAATAAAATAATATTTTAAAAAAAATCAAAGAAAAACGTTGATGCTGCTTCAGCCGCTGAAGTTCAGCGCCACACAGTTCAAATCACAACGTTGTTGTTGTTGTCGAATCTTCTTCTTCGCCAATCAGTAATACGCCTAGGCCCCGTGGAAACCGGTGGAATCGGCTTGGTTTCAATGATCCATTTACCCGCTAAGTGGACTCATTCGCTGTTTATTAATATTATGATCAATCATCATAGATTAATTTTACAGAGAGAACTCGTTATATATTTGATAGGTACAACCAAAAAACTTTTGGTTCATTATCGTCGATCCTGAATTCACTGCCAAAAGACACCAAAAATTATATAAATATATTTCCAGACGATAACTCTTGATAGAATTGTACACAGAAAACCCTACTATACTACGTAATTGTAGTAGCCCATGCATTAGGTATGTTATAATGATTATTATAACATGTGTTCGAGATTGTTCCAAGGAAACATTGTATTACCAAATTTCTTGTCATTCGTTCTGCTCCATTCTTATGTAATGTTTTATGCTGAATAAAGCCTTTGATTCTAAGGCTTACTTTCATTACAATTTATTCAGCATAAATTTTTTTTTCAACTAAATCATGGAAAAGTACCTCCGTCCTGAACGTCTCAACATAGACCCAGACTCGGCCACGGCAGAAGAGGATTACAGACATTGGAAAAAGACTTTTGCCAATTTCATGGATGCGCTAGAGATCCAGGAGGAAGTAAGACTCACAGATGCAATGAAATTTAATTTCTTAACTAATTATATAGCATCGAAGATCTTCAAATTAGTCAATGACAAAACCTCCTATGATTCCGCCATCGCAGCTCTCGATGGGATGTACTGCAAACCCAAAAATGAAATTTATGCTAGACACTATACGTAGTATAGTAGGGTTTTCTGTGCTAGACACTGCCTTGCTACCCGGAGGCAAAATTCAGGAGTCAGTCGATCAGTATTATCAAGCCTTGACACTTTTAGCTAAAGAATGTTCCTTCAAGGCAGTGACTGCAGAGCAGAATATGAGCGACTATATACGAGACTCGTTCATCGCCGGGCTGGCATCAAACGCTATCCGCCAACGCCTGTTAGAGAATGTAACTCTAGATTTATCGGTCGCAAAAGACCTAGCACGCTCTCTAGAATTAGCCGAAACCAATGCTCGTAACTATACATATTCAAGCAGTTTTGTGCTCAATGTGTTCCTAATGTATCATGGCCTATAATTACATCCGTACAGAGATTTTTCATCACCATCAAAGTAGCTTTCTCATATATGTGACCTCGCAATTCGACATCAACTCTGCAGGAGCCTTCAACTGTTGAAGACAGAGCTGAACTAGCCATGGTTATTCGCTCATTTGATGGTGTGGTCAAACAAATGACATTGTATTGATGAAAACAGGACCAGCAAGTATTTCTATTGAATAAACTCGGAGAATTTTCACTAATGATTACTTTTTCGCTGATTGTTATTATAACAGGCGAGTGGTCAGAGGGTAGGTCGTCGCTGTCCTCTAGGTTTATGTAACCACTTGAGATACCTCTGCTTATAAAGAAGTCTATTAGGTCTGGGGTTTTGTTAGCATCCGTGGGCCAGTATGTAGGCCTTCCAGTTGAGAGAAAGTCGCACTTGAAAGAAGCTGCTGCTTCATACAACTCTTTACCTTTAGCCGTGGTTAATCGCGAACCCCAGAAGGTATTTTTGGCATTGTAGTCACCTCCAATTATAAAGTTGTTACCAAGCGATTTAAGAAGGACCGTATAATCATCTTTTTTTAGGTTAAACCTGGGGGGGCAGTATATTGCGGCTATACTAAAGCTTTTATTATTGAGTTGTACCTTGACCGAAGTTACCTGCATTTTTTCCTCTTCGATTTTTGGTTCTTCATGGTGAGCGATGTTAGCTTTAATGAGAATTGCCGAACCTCCTCTAGCTTTACTGCTTGGGTGTAGCGTATGATAACACGTGAATCCTCTTATTTTGATGTATGACGTCCGAGTGAAATGGGTCTCAGAAATAAGTAAGATGTGATAGTTTTAACGCAGAGTTTTTAAACGGAAGTTTATTTTAAACAATTAATACATCAGAGAAAAGTTTTACACATGTGGCTGAAGGCGTTCAAGATTTCAAGAGATAGATGATAAACATTTAGGAAGGTAATTCCACTCGTAGTTATTTGTACTGGTAAAGCATACACAAACTGGGAGTCAGTCTCTGTGAGGGCCTATATCCTTTCTAACACTCCCTCTCCCGAGCAGGAATGATCCACCAGTCCAAGTTCATCCTGGAGCTTGAGGAAACGGGGTCCTGGTAGAGGCTTAGTCAGAAGATCTGCATTCATCTCTTCAGTCGGGCAATAAAGGAGCTTCACGCTTCCATCCTTCACCAAATCTCTGATATAATGCTCCTTAATAGCAATATGTTTGGTACGAGAGCTGACTATAGGATTACTTGCGAGCTTTAGAGCCGCCTGATTGTCGTTATAAACAGTCATACTCGTCATTGCAAATCCCATATCACGCGCCAATTGCTGTAGATGTACTGCTTCCCGTGCGGATTCAGTAAGGCTCATATATTCAGCCTCTGCAGTGCTTAGCGCAACTGTCTTCTGTTTGCGAGCTTCCCAAGAAATCGCAGCACCTGCATACTTGAACACATATCCAGTGTAAGACCTTCGATCGACTACACATGATCCCCAATCAGCATCAGCAAAGCCTGTAATCGGTTGACCATTCTTGACATACTTGAGCCCAATATCCTTCGTACCTTTTAAGTAGCGTAGGATTCTCTTAGCTGCATTCCAGTGTTGATTTGAGTAGCATGAATTGAATTGGCTAAGATGGCTTACAGAGTGAGCAATATCCGGTCTAGCTGCAACAGCCAAATACATGAGTGATCCTATCAAGTTTTGATAGGGCACATTGCTGATTTCATCAGTTCTTTCAGGAACATTCAGCTTCAATCCAGGTTCCATAGGAGCAGTAACAGGTTTCGCATCTTGCATGTTGTAATTTTGGAGAAGATCTTCTATGTATTTCCTCTGAGTCATGGTAATGGATCCTTTTTCTTGATGTACCTCAATCCCCAAGTAGTATTTCAAGTTTCCAAGGTCTCGCAGACTGAAGACCTTCATCAAATCCGTTTTTAGGTTTTGGATTGAAGACATGGACTTGGACGCAATAATCAAATCATCCACATATGCTGCAACCAAGATTTTTTCATCTCCTTGACTACTTGATATGAACATACAAGGATCAGCTTCAGATGGTTTGAATTTCAATTTTAGAAGTTCAGCATTCAATTTCGTAAACCACTGTCTACCGGCCTGCTTAAGTCCATAAACAGCCTTATTAAGTAAACAGACTTTACTGTCTTTGTCCTTCCTCAAATCTGCAAGCATTTGTCTAGCCTTCTGGCATAATGCCTCATCACCCTTCTCGTTCGCTTCTATCATTATTTCACAAAGATATTTCTCAAGACATTTTGGCATTTCCATATGAATAGTTGTGTCAATTTCACCATTCAAAAATGCAGTTGAGACGTCAAGGTGATGGACTGCCATTTGCTCTTCAACGGCATGTCCCAGCAACAGTCTTATTGATCTCATTTTTGCAACAGGAGCAAATGTCTCCATATAATCGGTACCAGGACGCTGTGAGAAGCCGCGTGCAACAAATCTGGCTTTTCTTCTTTCAAGTTCTCCGTTGGGCTTGAATTTCTTTTTCAACACCATTTTTGAACCAATGACATTCATGTTTTCTTCCTTTTTGACAAGTGTCCAAGTGTCATTGTGAATATGAGCTCTAATTTCATCTTTGATGGCTTCTTCCCAATCAGCCGAATCTTCCTGTGAATCATCAACATAATGACCAGCTATCATACCAAAATGAGTATCCATTTTGTAATCCTTTGTCCAGACTGGTATTTTTCGTTGACGTCCAGATGTTCTGGTAGTAGCTACTTGTTCACATGCTCCCTCTGAATTAGGTTCCTGTTGTGATTGTTGTGGTTCAACATTATTTACATCATCAACAAGATGTTCTCGATCAGATTGATCTATTACATCATGTATGAGTACATCAATGGTCTGGTCTTCTTTATTCTTAGTGATAGTCTCAAAACGATTCACGTCATTCTCTGTGTTGTTGCAATATATTTGATTTAGGATTCTCACGTCTCTTGTGACTTCAATTTTCTTCTCTTTTGGTCGCCATATTCTATACCCCTTGGAAGTTTCCGAATAACCGACAAAAATTCCAATGTTAGTTTTTGGATCAAATTTTCCTCTTCTAGGATTTTTGTCCAGTGGAAAAGCTTTGGTACCAAAGATGTGAAGGTGATTTACAGATGGTTTTCGTCCAACCCATCTTTCAAATGGAGTTTGGTAATCAAGAGTTCGAGATGGTGACCTGTTACATAAATAATTCGCAGTGTGTATAGCTTCAGCCCAAAATGACAATGACAGTCGAGATTCGACAAGTAAACAACGTGCTTTATCCACTAGAGTACGATTTTTGCGTTCAGCACGGCCATTTTGTTGAGGTGAATATGTGCACGCTAATCTCCGAGTAATCCCATGCTTCTTCAAATATTCATCAAATTGTCTATGACAGTATTGCGATTTTTCGTTGTCACTCTGCAGGCATTTGATCTTCAGATTAGTAGATCTCTCAGCTTCAGCTTTGTATTCTTTAAATTTTGAGAATACTTCATTTTTCTGTTGAAGAAAATAAACACGTGTATAGCCTGAGAATTCGTCTATGAAAGTGACAAAATATAAAGCACCAGCATGACTGGGTTTTCTCATTGGACCACAAACGTCAGAGTGGACAATTTCGAGTGGAGCAGTCGCTCTTTGATCTTCTCTTGATGGAAATGGTGGGCGAGTAAATTTTCCACGAATGCACGTTTCACAATCTCCTAGGGATTCATTTGCTGCAAAGTCTAATCCACGAAGCGAATTTCTTTTCAAGGCTTCTTTCAAATCATGCTCGTTTATATGGCCCATTCGTCTGTGCCAGATGCTGAGTTTGTTTTCTGTAACATTTTGACAGATTTCAGATTCATTTCGGGATGATTCATTTGATGGTTGAGCTTCAATGACATATGACATCCATCCACTTTCCGGGCATTGAAAATAGTTTGGCCATTCTGATCCTTAACGAGTGCATTGTTTTTACAAAATAACACAGTATGACCTTTTTCAGTAATTTTGGATATAGACAACAAATTAGTGGATAAATCAGGAACAAAGAGAGTATGAGTCAGTACTACCGAATTTCTCTCATTTACATCTAATTTTACAAGGCCATTTCCTTCAATTGGTGTTGTGTGAGACTAGAGGCTAGTCTGAGAGTACCATCATCCATTTCCTTCAGGTTGTTGAAATACTCCCTTTTTGAACACATGTGACTAGTTGCGCCACTATCAAGACACCAAACCTCATTTGTTGGATATGCTGAAAGACACGTATGGCGATTCGCCATATACGTTGATTGCTTTTTGTTTTTATTGCTCCAACAATTTTCTGATGAGTGATTATTTTTATTGCAGAATTTACAATAAGGTCTAGGCTCTTTATATCCATTGTTATCAAACTTTTTCTTACCTTTGAAATGTTTCCCATTTTGTTTCTTGAATTTCGTTCCGAAAAACGCATCTTCTTCAGTTGGAATGCTCTTCTGTCCGTTTAATCTGGCTTCAGCTTCCTCCAAGATTTTAATTTTGAGTTCTTGTGGTTTCGGAAGTGAATCTCTGGTCTCTATGGCAACTCGAAAGTTCTCATACGAAGGACAGAGACTATACAGCATCATTATGCTTAACAGATCGGAATTAATTTCAATATTCATGTCTTTGAGCTTATCTACTGCATCCATAAAGGAATTAAGATGCTCTCGAACGTTATCCTTCTCTTTCATCTTATGGAGGACAAGACGTTTTAGTAAGGTAGCTTTACGAGCTGGACCATCACTTTGATAGATCCCTTTCAGAGTGTCCCAAACTTGTTTTGATGTGACACAGTTCTTGACCTGCTTCAATTCACTTGGTGAAATTAAAAGTAAAAGGTCTGATCTCGCACCTATATCGTCCTCTATCCATTTCGCCTTCAATACGGGATCGGCATTTTCTTCTGGTTCAGATTTATCTCCAGTTACATATCCCCAAAGTCCGCTTCTTATGAGGACAGCCTGCGCTTGGATTACCCAAGTGTCGTAATTGTCCTTACGCAAAGGTTCAATTCTGTAGTTAGTAACCATTCCACTCGCCATTTCGGGAATACGCGAAAAAACTACGCAAAAGTGAAAATGTCGAACCGGGAGTTGACTGATAGAAAGCCGCACGTCTATCGCAAGCAAACGGTCACGGTAAAACACTTCGCGAGATAATCACGATCAGTTTTTTACTGATGTAATACACTGGTTCCCATAACCTGATAGTTTTAACGCAGAGTTTTTAAACGGAAGTTTATTTTAAACAATTAATACATCAGAGAAAAGTTTTACACATGTGGCTGAAGGCGTTCAAGATTTCAAGAGATAGATGATAAACATTTAGGAAGGTAATTCCACTCGTAGTTATTTGTACTGGTAAAGCATACACAAACTGGGAGTCAGTCTCTGTGAGGGCCTATATCCTTTCTAACAAGATGTCTATCTTTTTGGAGTGGAGAAATAATTCGACTTCCTTGATGTGATTTAGCAATCCGTTTGCATTCCATGTTGCTATTCTTAAAGTCGGTCCCATTAAATTAGTCCATAGCTTGTAAGTCCCTTCTCTAGCTTAGTTATTCTTTCAAAAAACTGTTTATTGGTATGTTTTTGTTCATCCAGTCTTTCCAGTATCTGTGCCAGCATTTTTTCTGTGTTCGACACATTAACCTCTTTTTTAGCAGCGGTAGCATATGAAACCTTTGGAGTAGTTGCTCCTGTCATGGTTGTAGTAAGCGATTTCCGCCTATTAAAATTAACACATTAACCTCTTTCCAGTCTCTGTGAGGGCCTATATCCTTTCTAACAAGATGTCTATCTTTTTGGAGTGGAGAAATAATTCGACTTCCTTGATGTGATTTAGCAATCCGTTTGCATTCCATGTTGCTATTCTTAAAGTCGGTCCCATTAAATTAGTCCATAGCTTGTAAGTCCCTTCTCTAGCTTAGTTATTCTTTCAAAAAACTGTTTATTGGTATGTTTTTGTTCATCCAGTCTTTCCAGTATCTGTGCCAGCATTTTTTCTGTGTTCGACACATTAACCTCTTTTTTAGCAGCGGTAGCATATGAAACCTTTGGAGTAGTTGCTCCTGTCATGGTTGTAGTAAGCGATTTCCGCCTATTAAAATTACTCTCAACTGAGGCATCGCGCTTGGTCTGTTCTTTCAGTTGGGGTTTAGTAATTTTGTTTCTCATTCTTTGTAGCTCCTTAGCTACCTCGCATCTTCGATAATTCGCTGGATGATTCCCTTTGCAGTAGACACATTTGGGGGCATCTGCTTTGTTCAGGGCACATTCAGAAGTTTTATGCTGTCCAGCACATTTCACACATGCAGACTCCTTCCCGCAGTAGGATTGGGTATGCAGGTATGACTGGCAATTCTTACATTGGGGAATGAGTCTGGAAGTTTTTTTCACCGGCTCAATCCTCACAATTATGTTGAGGATGGCCTTAATACTATGGATTTTGTTTACATCCTCATTTTTGTCAAAGGTTAACATAAAGAGAGGAAGGGGTTTATGGATGGTTACAATTTCACCACTATCATTTTTCCTTTTCTCTTTCCTGAGAATGTTGGTAACATCCAAGATGGCAAGACCTTGCTCTTTAAGGTCACCAATAATATCAGTTTTCTCACATGTTTCATGTAAGCCTCTAGCCATGACCTTAATAGGTCTGTCTGCTTTATCTTGGTACGTGTACCACTGTTTTTTCTCTGTACGCAGTTTATCTGTGATCAGTTTCCAATTAGTTCTTGAATCTACGTTTATTTTCCAAACGTTATTATTGAGAGCAGTAACCTTGAATTGCTCTCTAGGGATATTCTGTAACATATCTTTGAGGGCCGCATAGCTCTTTAGCCCTACAACATTTATGGGTGGTGGAGGAGGGTCCTTTTTAGGCTTAATAATTTCTACCTTGGTTACATCTTTGTCAATCTTAGGCTTGTTGGTAGGCCATTCAACCTCCGGAGAAGACCCAGCCTTACGCTTCTTGCGGGCCCTTTTTAGGATCCAGTCAGTTTCTCTCGACAATTCATCTTCGTCCGTACTGTAGGATGTAGGGACGTTGGGTTGAGTCAATTTCGATGCCCTTTGTTCGTCCTTTTGATTTGCATTTAATTTAACAATATGATCGTTGGCTTGACTGAGGGAATCACATAAGGAAGCTATAACAGAATATAAATGATTGAAAGCATCACTTACGTGGGGGTCTGCAATCGGTAGGGCACTTGTTATTACGCGGTGTTGCAATTTTTGCGAATAATTGGGCAAATGAATCGAGAAACTTAGCACAGAGCACACTTTATTCACGTACTAAACACAACATGAGGTGATAAAGCAAAAAGGGAACGCAACTCATGCTGGTAAAAACAGGGAGCCAACATGACAGCGACTAAACTAATTAACTACATGTATTAGTGCAAAAGAAAGAATCATATATGAAATGATATTTCAATTTAACGATGGAATCTCAATACTCCCACTAAATTTAAAATCTATCATTTCACATTTTTGCAAATTCCTATCATTGGAACAATTTTGTCGACAATACTTTTGTTCACTGGTTTGGTAAAAATATCTGCACACTGTTCCCCACTCTCGACATATTTGACAGCTATAATCTTTTCAGAATATTTTTCTCTGATATGATGAAACTTCACTTCTATGTGTTTGGACCTCTTGTGGTGAACTGGATTTTTAATCAGTTGAATCGCTCCTTGATTGTCGATATACATATCAACAGGCACAGCCACCGGCTCGTTAAGTTCTTCATAAAGTGACAGTAGCCACGACAATTCTTTGACTGCAGAGGAGGCAGCTATATACTCTGCTTCCGTTGTTGACAAGGCAACGCATGCTTGCCTTTGACTTGACCAGGTAATTGCTGCACCATTGAAAAGAAAGACGTAGCCAGAGGTAGACCTCCTGGTGGCAGTGTCTCCTGCAAAGTCTGAATCGCTGTATCCACATAGGATGGGTCCAACTTTATCGTATTGGATACCATATCCAATAGTGCCTTTGAGATATCGAATTATTCTCTTCACCGCATTCCACTGTGACTGTCCGTAGTTATGAAGATGTCTGCTGACACTGCTAACAGCAAACATAATATCGGGACGACTAACGATTGCACAAAACATGAGTGATCCAACCGCCTCTCGATACGGAATATCTGGCTCTGATGTTAATCCGTCATGAGCCTCAAGTACTACACTTGGATCAGCTGGCACACTTAATGGTCTTGCTTCCTCAAGGCGAAAACGTTGAATGATCTTCTGAATGTAGTTGGCTTGATGAATGAAGATCCCATCATTAATTCTCTTGATTTCAACACCAACGTAGCATGACATTTTGTCGGTGGTAACATCAAACACACTCTTGAGGTCGCTCAAAACTGAATACAGTACATCATAATTTGTTGAAAATATCAGTCCATCATCTACATACAACACAATTATGACTTTCACACCGTCCTGTATTCTTACATACACACTGCTGTCGGAATTGAGCTGAGAAAATGCAATTCGCTTCATAAAAGTAGTAAATTTGCTGTTCCAACAGCGAGAGCTTTGCTTCAAGCCATAAAGAGATTTCTGTAGCTTGCAGACCTCATTGGACAAGATTTGGATACCTTCTGGAGCAGCCATGTATATATCGCACCCGTCGCGGAATAAGGGAACAATCAAGAAAAGCTGATTTTCGGGAAAACGCGTTTGAAGTTTTGCTCTTTCGCCTAATCCCCTTGGCAACAAGTGGCTAGACGAGGCAACTCGAGGAGCAGGAATGAACTAGCCTCGTTCCGACCATCTACGGACAAAATAGACCCCTTCCATAATACAATTCCAGTGCTAACTCAAAAATTGCGTTTTTTGAGTTGTTCCCTTATTCCACGACGGATGCGATATTATTCCACGACGGAAGATATTATCTTCCTCTAATTCCCCGTAGAGGAAGGCCGTTTTCACGTCGAATTGGACAATTTTCCAATTATGCTGCGCAGCTAGAGCAAGAAGGATTCGAATGGTGTCGTAACGTGCTGTAGGGCTGAAGGTTTCTTTGTAATCGACGTCCTTTTCTTGAGAAAAGCCTTTAGCACATAGTCGAGCTTTATACCTTGGTACACCATTGGGATTTTCTTTGATTTTAAAAACCCATTTGCTCTGAATAATATTTTTGTTTTCAGGTTTCTTTACTATTTTCCAGGTTTTATTTTTGTTGAGCGCTTCAAGTTCTTCATTGATTGCGATTTTCCACTTGTCACAATCAGTACTGGTAATGGCTTCATTATAGGTCATTGGAGTTTCCAGGGACTCGATGTATAGAGCAGTAGCACAATTGCTAAAACGAGAAGGAAGTTTGATGTTGGCCCTATCACGGAGATTGTGGCCATGAGCTGGCAGCGATGATTGGCCAGATACTGAAGTACTAGATTGATCTGAAGCAGAATCACTAGTAGACTCCTCCTCCGGGGCCTGTTCTTCCTCCTGGACGCCCTCTGCAGTTTCATCATCGTCAAATTCTGCAGGGAAAATCTTGGAGACAACAGATTCGTCGGTATATTGATGGCCATTGTTCAAATTTCCGTCTCATTGAACAATACATCACGAGAGACAAAGATTTTTCCCGTCGTCGGGTCCATCAGACGATAATTGCATGAATTTCCGTCATAACCAACCAATATCATAGGTTTTGATTTAGGATCAAGTTTATCCCGCTTTACATCAGGGATAAGCATGTAGGCCTCGGAACCAAAAATGCGTACATGATCTAAGGTAGGTTTTTTTGTTGTCCATATTTCAAATGGGGTCGAACCTGGAGTCTGCTGGGTTCCAGTTCGGTTCAAAATGTAAACACTAACGTTTACAGCCTCTGCCCATAAATTTCTTGGAAGTTTTTTAAATAACAGCATTGAATGAGCCATCTCTACTATGGTACGATTATCCCTTTCAACTCGTGAGTTTTGTTGTGGGGTGTAGGGAGCTGTTCTCTCTACTTCAATACCATTTTCTTTTAGATATGAACTAAATTCCTGGTTAACATATTCACCGCCATTGTCTGTGTGTAGGACCTTCACTTTACGGTCATACTTCGTCAAAACATTTCGAACAAACGTTTTGAAAGCATCGAGTGCATCACATTTATGCTTTAGGAAAAACACTTCACGATAGCCGGAGCAATCGTCCTTGAAAACCATGAAATATTTGGCACCTCCAAGTGAGGGTTCAGGCATAGGTCCACAGAGGTCGCTAAAAATTCGTTCACCTGGCTGAGATGATTTCCATGAATTCCCGCTGACGAATGGTAGCCTGTGCTGTTTTCCAACTGCACAACCATCACAGAAGAACTTTTCATCGCCAGCTATTTTTAGTCCTTTTACTATTTGTTTGGAACACATGTCCTTGATTGCTTTGACATTCAAATGACCCAAACGCTCATGTATTAACTTCAGATTGAGAGGTGAAGAGGTCGAGTTAGACTCAGTAGGTAGGATCGTCTTGAACAACATGTTATACAGGTTATTTGATCCTTTAATTCCTTCGGCTACAAGTTTTTGGCCGTCAAAAATTTTCGCGTAGGTACCTTCCTTGACTATCATAAGGCCCTTTGAAGTAAGCTGCCCTTCAGAAAACAAATTTCTTTTCAGTTCAGGGACATACAGTACGTTGTTGATGATGGAATCGAACCAAACGCCATTGACTAGTTTCTTAATCTTGACAGTACCCATTCCATGCACTGGGAGACGAGTATTACTTCCCAGTACTACAAATTGAGTGTCGTACGATTTAACAGTAGATTCAAAGTATTCACTGTGACCTGTCATATGGAGGGAGCTACCGCTGTCAAGAATCCAGACGTCATTGTCGATAGCAGGATCGCCGTTCGTTGTGTTAAACGCGGAAAAATTTCCTTGAGCTTTCTTCTCATCAACTGGTTCAGATTGTACTTTCGATTTTCTAGGGGCTCGTGGTTTTTTGCAATACTTCGCACTATGTCCTTTTTCTTGGCAATTGTAACATGTAACACTTGACTTGTTGCCGTTAAACGTGTTCCTTTTTTGAGTAGAAGTCAATAAAGCCTGTTCAGCAGCCTCACACTTTGATAAACTTGCTTCCTCGTCAATCAATCTAGCGGTTAGATTGTCGATTGTTTGTTTATCCTCTGACATAGATAACCAAGCCTGGCGAACCATTCGGTATTTTGCGGGAAGAGATCCCAATATTTTCGTCATAATTGATAAGTCACTTATCACTTCACCGATTTCGCGAGCTTCTCTTGCGAGACTTTCCACCTTTGCGATGTGGACAGCGATGTTGTCTTTAGGATCCATGGAGTACTGATGGTACCTATCCACGACCATCATTTTGTTCATTTCCGATTTCTGACAGTAGATCGAATCTAACTTATTCATTATTTGATTCGAACTATCACAATTTTCGATCAAAGCTACTTGCGAAAGATCCATTGCCGTTGAAAGAATAAACATAGCAAGCGCATCTTTTTGATTCCAATCTGCCAATGCCGGATCGTCCGTTTTGGTGGTTTCGGGTTTCTTGGTGGTTCCCGAAGCAACATCGAAAACAAGTTTAGCACGGAGAGCGCATTTCACTTGAAATAACCATTGACGGTAATTACTTCCGTCAAATTTCACTACGTTCGAAATGTCTACTGAAGATGGTTTCATCTCGACTTGGATAACAGATAACCTCTTTGCCCAAAAATCAACCGACCACGATCGCGCGCGTATTTCTCAGGAAACTTATTCCAACTTCGAAACGGATTCGACAAAGAGAACTGCAACACGATTTTGCGTAACTGGACCGATAACCTTTTGCGAATAATTGGGCAAATGAATCGAGAAACTTAGCACAGAGCACACTTTATTCACGTACTAAACACAACATGAGGTGATAAAGCAAAAAGGGAACGCAACTCATGCTGGTAAAAACAGGGAGCCAACATGACAGCGACTAAACTAATTAACTACATGTATTAGTGCAAAAGAAAGAATCATATATGAAATGATATTTCAATTTAACGATGGAATCTCAATAGCAATAACGCTCGACGAGCTCTCGCACAAGACTGATTCCAAAAATTGAGAAAATTATTGATCAAGTGGCCAAAAATAACTTTTTTAGTACCATCGACTTGAAATCAGCTTACCATCAAGTCCCAATATTAAAGTCTGAAAAGATTTACACCGCTTCGAAGCAGATGTTGCTCTCTATCAGTTTAAAAGAATCCCGTTTGGAGTAACTAATGGGGTGCCAGCCTTCCAAAAATTTATCAATTCCATCATCAAGAAAGAGAACTTGAAAGAAACGTATGCATACTTGGACGATGTCACGGTATGCGGCAAAACGAAAGTAGAACATGACATGAATCTGAAGGCATTCCTAGACACAGTCAAAAAATACAACTTGACTCTCAATCAACAAAAATCAAAATTTTCCCTAACAAATATCAATCTTCTTGGATATAACATCGTAAATAACACAATTAAGCAAGATGAAGATAGATTAAGACCACTCAAAGAGATGCCAGCTCCTGATAATCTCAAAGCTCTGAGGCGCGTCTTGGGAATGTTCTCACATTTTTCCAAGTGGATCCCTCAATTCTCAGACAAGATTCGTCCTCTTGTGCTAGCCAAAACTTTCCCCCTCTCTTCGGAACAACGTAAACTGATTGAGACCCTAAAATCGGATATATCCAAAGCAGTTCTGATGTCGGTCGACGAAAAATTACCATTCACAGTTGAGACGGACGCTTCTGAATACGCGATCGCCGCTACCTTGTCTCAGGGCGGATGTCCTGTGGCTTTTTTTAGGGATGTATAAAAAATATCGATATATCGAAATAGCCGATATTTTTCTTGCGATATATCGATGTTTATTGCCGATATTTTTTATCCCGATATATCGGAATATCGATATCAAACTGGCACTATCGGGTCCGATATATAATAATAAAAATATATTATGTTTGCATAAATGTATAAATATTATTAGGTATATTATATCGCATTTAATGTCCAATGAGTAGCCAACAAGTTTCTTCGCCCTAAGGCTTCTATCCTTGACCTTCCCTTTGACTGATAGTTTTGAGAATTTTTCTGCTGAACCTGAAGGTTCTGGTCCACTGTAGATCGTATCCTATCACGGACACCCTTGGCAACAAAAATGAGCATCTGGAAGAAGAAATAAAGGTAACAAGCGGAAGAAGAAGAAGAGCATCCATCCATCCGCCTTAGAGCACTTGTAAAATTACAATTTTGCGAACCACTCCAGCGTGGAGAACAACATGGAGCTACACTGGGTTGGAAAAGGAAATGGAAGGGACAGAGCAAACTTTACGGGAGGATAACCAACCCTCTAACGTGAAACCTTCCTCATTTTGCTGTAATTAGGGATGGGCAAAACGGTTATTTTCGAGAAACGTAAAATAACGTTCGTTATATTAAAATAACTGTCAAAAAAACTAGTTACAAAAAAACTAGTTTCTTTTCTTCTGAATGAAAAACGGGTGGAACAGCAGGTGAAACAGTTATTTAATAACGTTCGTTATAATAACTGTCGAAAAAACTAGTTTTTACGTTTTTCGAAAATAACGTGTGCCGTTTTTTCAACTAGTTTTTTTCAAACTTATGACGTTTTTTTCAAACTAGTTACTTTAAACTAGTTTCTCGTTTCTTCTCCCATCCCAGAAAAAACTAGTTTCTTGTTTCTTGACCCGTCCCTATTATTAACGGTTACTTGACCCGTTTCTTTTCTTGTTTCTTGACCCGTTATTAACGGTTACTTTCGAAAAACGTAAAATAACGTTCGTTATATAAAACAAACTGTCGAAAAAACTAGTTTCATTTCTTCTTAATGAAAAACGGGTGAAACAGCAGGTGTTCTAATATCTTGTTAGTATTTACAAAGAAAACGAAAAACTGTATTTTTCAACTGTAATAGGAAAAACGAAAACTTTGTCGGCGCATTTGTTCGTGGTTTGTTCCGAGTCATATTTACCTAATAATCAACTACTTATGCTTCGGAACAAACCACGAATAACGAATGTGATGACAAACTTTTCGATAGTTCAATTCAAAAACTAACACCTACCTACTTTTGCCGTTTTTTTGTAACTAGTTTCTTTCAAATTGAGAAACGGTTATAACGGTTATTTTTTTCAAACTAGTTTTTTAAACTAGTTTCTCGTTTCTCGACCCATCCCTATGTACGTCTACCTTCGCTGTCATATAGTGAGCTGTGCTCTCAGTCCGTTGATCAAATAAACATTTTTTTAAAAAGTCTTCTTTCGGTGATCCGAACTTCACTTATATATACAGGGTGTCTAGTGTAACTATGTGACAAACTCAAGGAATAACGTAAAGTTTTTTTCAACTAAAAATCCGACTTTTTTCCCTTTTAAGATTTTTTTTTTTGCCTTCTCGACCTTGTCGCTGTAAAACGGACCTAAATCCCTTAAATTATTATTTAAAATAAAATCTGAGGATATTCAATTTTTTTAGTCTGACCTAACTGGAAAAAAAAGTGGCGAAATGTAAAAATTTGAAGATTTCCTTAAAATCGCCGTTTTTGGTTTATTATCTTCGGTAATGAACCATTGGAATCGCCCAAAGAAAAGTTTTTTTTAACCCCCCCCTCAAAATTTGTTGGTTTACGTTTCAAGATACGTAGATTCAGAAAATCGAATAAAAAAATCCGTCCGTACGCCGTCCGCGCCACTTTGCCCAGTTAGCGTTGAGTTAAAATTACGAAATTTTTTTATGGGTTTCGACCAACCCCACAATGGTCCTCGAAACTTTTCATAACCCTAGGTCAAGGGGAAGGGGTTCAACACGAATTTTGAAATTTTGAAAATTTCATATCTCGAAAAATTCATATAGAACGGTATGTTTTTTATTTCATTTTGTTCCGTAGAATTTTTTAAGACCATCCGCAGCTTTGTACGACCAGCCGTTCATTCACAATGTCGGCTCAAAGATTGTGCCTCACAACACGATCATGAATCAAACTTTTGAAATACAGATCAATTTTCATACTAACAAGCTCTTTGGAACATCATAATAATATTATGATGTTCCAAAGAGCTTGGAACATCATAATATGATTTGATCCATTGATTTCTATTCATCAGTATACCCTAGAAAGAGTGCAAAATAAGTTTCTTCGCTACATTGCTTTCAAGTTGGGCATTCCTTCCGAAGAAGTGTGCTACAGCACTCTTCTCGATACTTGTGGCATGTTGCCTCTGGAGAGGCGTCGTACAATTGCTGACCTATCCCTCCTGCATTTATGAGCTGTTGAATAACCGCCTTGACTGCCCGGCCTTGCTTTCGATGATCAGCCTCCAAGTTCCTCGTCTGTCGGCACGCTCTTCTCTCCTTTTCTACATCCCTTTTTCACCAACAAATTATATGAAGAATCGCCCGTTGCAGCGATTGCCTCGCTCCGCTAATTTGCTCATTAATTTAAACCCTGATTTTGACTTTTTTCATAACTCCCTTTCTTCTCTCAAAAAGTTATTGGCTTCCTCACCATTTTAATCTTGTTTTTTTAATTGGTACTCCACATGTTATTATTTTTTCTTCTTCGTAGTTTCTTCATTTTTGTGAGAATTTTCAACTTTTTCTTTCTTTATTCTTCCTGTTAATGTCCATTGATTTCTTGTTTGTACGAGTGTAATTGGGCTTGCCCGTAAATAAATAAATAAATAAAATAAATATGATGGCTAATAATATGATGAGCTTGGAACATAATATCATAATATGATAATAATATGATAAGCTTATAATATAATATCATAATATGATGAGCTTGGAACATCATATTATGATGGCTTAAGTGATGTCGAGTTTGTTGTTCTGAGGTGCGTTTCGTGCTACGGAAATGAAGGTAATTTCGAATGTTTGTTGGTAGGTACTTCTTTTATAGAAAAGTTATTACCGACGTAGTATTAAAAACCTCAGAATTATATAGTATTAATTAATCATAATTAATAATAATTTTTATTAATAATAAATACAAATTATTAATACCTAACAATAAATTATAATAATTTTCACTAGGTACTTGATAAAATTGTTAATAATTAGTGATAATTGATAACAATAATTAATCTAACATTTAGGATCTAGACATTTAGACCTAGTGATCTAGACAGAAGGGTGATCTGTACAAAGAAGATAATGAACCGTTGTTTCAAATCTGAAATACATGGAGCTTCAACTGGCTTTTTACGTTACAGAAGATTAACGGGATCAGTCTTGATACCTTGATCATAGTTGTGTTGTGTGATACGTGTCACCTACATCATTACGTACTTTTGACATTTTATGTCTTTACTATGGCACATAACTCAAAACTCTGCAAATTCTTGACACAACGGTTCATTATCTTCTTTGTACAGATCACCCTTCTGTCTAGATCACTAGGTCTAAATGTCTAGATCCTAAAATTTAGGATCTAGACATTTAGACCTAGTGATCTAGACAGAAGGGTGATCTGTTATATTAATTATTATTAATATTATTATTAATAATATTATTAATATTATTACTAATATTATTATTATTAATTCATAATAATAATTAATCTAACATTTAATGTTAGATTAATTATTATTATGAATTATCACTAATTAATAATTTTATCAAGTACCTAGTAAAAATTATTATAATTTATTGTTAGGTATTAATCATTCGTATTTATTATTAATAATAATAATTATTAATTATGATTAATTAATACGATATAATTCTGGGGTTTTTAATACTACGTCGGTAATAATTTTTCTATAAAAGAAGTACCTACCAACAAACATTCGAAATTACCTTCATTTCCGTAGCACGAAACGCACCTCAGAACAACAAACTCGACATCACTTAAGCCATATGATGTTCCAAAGAGCTTGTTAGTATGAAAATGGACCTGTATTTCAACGTTTTGAGGACCATTGTGGGGTTGGTCGAAACCCCTAAAAAAATTTCGTAATTTTAACTCAACGCTAACTGGGCAAAGTGGCGCGGACGGCGTACGGCGGACGGACGGATTTTGGTTTATCATCTTCGATAATGAACCATTGGAATCGCCCACAGAAAAATTTTTTTTAACCCCCCCTCAAAATTTGTTGGTTTACGTTTCAAGATACGTAGATTCAGAAAATCGAATAAAAAACTCTGCAAATTCTTGACACAACGGTTCATTATCTTCTTTGTACAGATCACCCTTCTGTCTAGATCACTTGGTCTAAATGTCTAGATCCTAAATGTTAGATTAATTATTATTATCAATTATCACTAATTATTAACAATTTTATCAAGTAGGTACCTAGTGAAAATTATTATAATTTATTGTTAGGTATTAATAATTTGTACTTATTATTAAGCCCCTCAAAATTTGTTGGTTTACGTTTCAAGATACGTAGATTCAGAAAATCCAATAAAAAAAACTCTGCAAATTCTTGACACAACGGTTCATTATCTTCTTTGTACAGATCACCCTTCTGTCTAGATCACTAGGTCTAAATGTCTAGATCCTAAATGTTGGATTAATTATTATTATCAATTATCACTAATTATTAACAATAATTGTTAATAATTAACAATAACAAATAACAATAACAAATTATTTCATCAAGTAGGTACCTAGTGAAAATTATTATAATTTATTGTTAGGTATTAATAATTCGTATTTATTATTAATGATAATTATTATTAATTATGATTAATTAATACGATATAATTCTGGGGTTTTTAATACTACGTCGGTAATAATTTTTCTATAAAAGAAGTACCTACCTACCTACCAACAAACATTCGAAATTACCTTCATTTCTGTAGCACGAAACGCACCTCAGATCAACAAACTCGACTTCACTTAAGCCATATGATGTTCCAAAGAGCTTGTTAGTATGAAAATGGACCTGTATTTCAACAATTTGATTCACGATCGTGATGTGAGGCACAATCTTTGAGCCGTCATTGTGAACGAACGGCTGGTCGTACACAGCTGCGGATGGTCTTAAAAAATTCTACGGAACAAACTCTATCTAAATGTGAAATAAAAAACATACCGTTCTATATGAATTTTTCGAGATATGAGATTTTCAAATTTTCAAAATTCGTTTTGAACCCCTTCCCCTTGACCTAGGGTTATGAAAAGTTTCGAGGACCATTGTGGGGTTGGTCGAAACCCATAAAAAAAATTTCGTAATTTTAACTCAACGCTAACTGGGCAAAGTGGCGCGGACGGCGTACGGCGTACGGCGTACGGCGGACGGACGGATTTTTTTTTATTCGATTTTCTGAATCTACGTATCTTGAAACGTAAACCAACAAATTTTGAGGGGGGGTTAAAATTTTTTTTTCTTTGGGCGATTCCAATGGTTCATTATCGAAGATAATAAACCAAAAATCCGTCCGTCCGCCGTCCGCCGTACGCCGTCCGCGCCACTTTGCCCAGTTAGCGTTGAGTTAAAATTACGAAATTTTTTTTATGGGTTTCGACCAACCCCACAATGGTCCTCGAAACTTTTCATAACCCTAGGTCAAGGGGAAGGGGTTCAAAACGAATTTTGAAATTTTGAAAATCTCATATCTCGAAAAATTCATATAGAACGGTATGTTTTTTATTTCATATTTAGATAGAGTTTGTTCCGTAGAATTTTTTAAGACCATCCGCAGCTTTGTACGACCAGCCGTTCGTACACAATGACGGCTCAAAGGTTCGAGCCTGTCGACGCGATGTTGAATCAAACGGTTGAAATACAGGTCGATTAAATACAAGTCGACTCGATTTTCATACTAACTAGCGGTTTAGAACATCATATGGTTTTAGTGATGTCGAGTTTGTTGTTCTGAGGTACGTTTCGTGCTACGGAAATGAAGGTAATTTCGAATGTTTATTGGTAGGTAGGTACTTCTTTTATAGAAAAATTAAAAAGTATTAAAAACCCTAGAATTATATCGTATTAATTAAATACAAATTATTAATATTTAACAATAAATTATAATAATTTTTACTAGGTACCTACTTGATAAAATTATTAATAATTAGTGATAATTCGTAATAATAATTAATCTAACATTTAGGATCTAGACATTTAGACCTAGTGATCTAGACAGAAGGGTGATCTGTACAAAGAAGATAACGAACCGTTGTGTCAAGAATTTGCAGAGTTTTTTTATTCGATTTTCTGAATCTACGTATCTTGAAACGTAAACCAACAAATTTTGAGGGGGGGTTAAAAAAAAATTTTCTTTGGGCGATTCCAATGGTTCATTATCGAAGATAATAAACCAAAAAACTCTGCAAATTCTTGACACAACGGTTTATTATCTTCCTTGTGCAGATCACCCTTCTGTCTAGATCACTAGGTCTAAATGTCAAGATCCTAAACGTCAGATTAATTATTATTATCAATTATCACTAATTATTAACAATTTTATCAAGTACCTAGAGAAAATTATTATAATTTATTGTTAGGTATCAATAATTTGTATTCATTATTGATAATTATTATTATTAATTATGATTAATTAATACGATATAATTCTGGGGTTTTTAATACTACGTTGGTAATAATTTTTCTATAAAAGAAGTACCTACCAACAAACATTCGAAATTACCTTCATTTCAGTAGCACGAAACGCACCTCAGAACAACAAACTCGACATCACTTAAGCCATATGATGTTCCAAAGAGCTTGTTAGTATGAAAATGGACCTGTATTTCAACAGTTTGAGTCACGTTCGTGTTGTGAGGCACAATCTTTGAGCCGTCATTGTGAACGAACTGCTGGTCGTACAAAGCTGCGGACGGTCTTAAAAAATTCTACGGAACAAACTCTATCTAAATATGAAATAAAAAACATATCGTTCTATATGAATTTTTCGAGATATGGAATTTTCAAAATTCGTTTTGAACCCCTTCCCCTTGACCTACGGTTATGAAGTTTCGAGGATCATTGTGGGGCTGGTCCAAACCCAGAAACCAAATTTCGTAATTTTAGCTAAACGCTAACTGGGCAAAGTGGCGCGGACGGCGTACGGCGGACGGACGGATTTTTTTTTTATTCGATTTTCTGAATCTACGTATCTTGAAACGTAAACCAACAAATTTTGAGGGGGGGTTAAAAATTTTTTTTCTTTGGGCGATTCCAATGGTTCATTATCGAAGATATTAAACCAAAACTCTGCAAATTCTTGACACAACGGTTCATTATCTTCTTTGTACAGATCACCCTTCTGTCTAGATCACTAGGTCTAAATGTCTAGATCCTAAAGGTTAGATTAATTATTATTATCAATTATCACTAATTATTAACAATTTTATCAAGTACCTAGTGAAAATTATTATAATTTATTGTTAGGTATTAATAATTTGTATTTATTATTAATAATAATTATTATTAATTATGATTAATTAATACGATATAATTCTGGGGTTTTTAATACTACGTCGGTAATAATTTTTCTATAAAAGAAGTACCTACCAACAAACATTCGAAATTACCTTCATTTCCGTAGCACGAAACGCACCTCAGAACAACAAACTCGACATCACTTAAGCCATATGATGTTCCAAAGAGCTTGTTAGTATGAAAATGGACCTGTATTTCAAAAGTTTGATTGATGATCGTGTTGTGAGGCACAATCTTTGAGCCGTCATTGTGAACGAACGGCTGGTCGTACAAAGCTGCGGATGGCCTTAAAAAATACTACGGAACAAACTCTATCTAAATATGAATTAAAAAACATACCGTTCAATATGAATTTTTCGAGATATGGAATTTTCAAAATTTCAAAATTCGTTTTGAACCCCTTCCCCTTGACCTAGGGTTATGAAAAGTTTCGAGGATCATTGTGGGGCTGGTCCAAACCCAGAAACCAAATTTCGTAATTTTAACTCAACGCTGACTGGGCAAAGTGGCGCGGACGGCGTACGGCGGACGGACGGATTTTGGTTTATTATCTTCGATAATGAACCATTGGAATCGCCCAAAGAAAAAAATTTTTTAACCCCCCCTCAAAA